>CM064966.1:65392734-65495733 GCA_032847665.1 Solanum chilense | reverse complement strand
GACTGATAAAACGCTCATTTTTTATAATTTTAAAAGACTAAAACAATTCAAATTGATATTTAAATTTTAAACGATTATTTTGAATCTACTATAAAATAAAATAAAATTTAAAAAACTCTAGTTTCATCATTTTATCTGAAATTGTCATTAAATAATAAGAGTCCGTATACAGTTGAGATGAAGAAGAGCGTTGAAATATAGCTAGAGAAACTTTAAATAGGGGTTGGTCATTATAACTCATAACTCCTACTATTTTCCCCTTTCGGTTTTGCATCTTCCATATTTCAAAAATAAAATTTTATTTTTATTTATTATTTTTAATATATTGAAAAATATTATTTCGTTTTCAATACTAATTACATATTTTCTTTTTCAAAGCATAAAATTATGTATCAATAATAATACATAATATGGTAAATACTTCTATTAATTGGTATTTTAAAAAGAATTTAAAATATAGATAAGTAAAAGTGAAAGTAAAAGAGTAAAAACTTTAAAGGCTCTTCAACGGTTCAACCATTGAAAACGCAAAATAAATATCACAAAAGTTTATATCATCAGTTTGCTGATTTTTCTAGAGTACTATAGGATCGTTGTAAAGTCATTTCGATTTATTTGTTTATAAATTTGTGGAATTTAATACTTTTTACGTCTCATAATAATTGTTCATTATTCTTTTCGTCCATTTTTATTTGTTATATTGCGTTTTCGAAAGTCAATTTAACTAATTTCCAAAGTTAAATCAGATTATATTAATTTAATATTTCAAACAAAAAATTGAGATATTCAAAAACTATATGAAAAGTATTAATAATTGCAATTTTTTGCGTATAAATATGATGAAAAAATACATCTTAAATGTTAGTCAAAATTCTTATAGTTTGACTCTAAAAATTGAAACTATGACAATTAAAAGTGGACAGAAAAAGTATATTATACTATTATTTTGAAGTAATTTATTTACGTTATAAAAATTACCCTTCTATTTATAGTTTGTTAAGAATACGCGCAAAGTTAATATTGGACAAATATTATTAGATAGAGAGAGATAGTATTATTAGAACAATCGATTTCTTTACTTGTAGTTGGAAAATAGAATCTACTTGTTATGATCGATTTTAGTCATCATGCTTATTAAAAAGAGAATATTTAGTTTTTTGAAAATTAAGATAAAATTTAGAAAAAATTATTTAATTACACAAACATTTCTATTATATTTGTTAATTCTTTGTATAATTTGAGACAATTATACATTGTCTCACTAATCAATAATTTTATATAAGATTTCAAGTCAGATACATCTAAATACATATATTTTTGTAACTAGATACTACATAAGAAAGACAGGTAAGTGAAATAGGAAATGAGTGAGCTAGAGAGAAAATACATCCCAAATACATGTGAATCATACTACACATAATTAAATTATAAATTAGTGAAATTTGTATTATTTGCTCAACAAATAATAAAAAATTCACTTTCATCTTTATTCTAATTAATAATAAATACTAATAAATGTAGAAAGAGATTAATAAAAAGAAATATTAATTGAGGTCAAAGAATAAATATAAACAATTTAGTTAAATTATCCCTTAAATAAAAGGCGTGCAATCAGTCATATTTTACTTACAGGAAGTCAACATACTTTATTTATGCATCTATAATTTGAAGTCCTATGATTATTGAAATTCATAAGATAAAAAAATTATCATCCATATCAACGTATTGCTTGCATTTTTTTAAAAAAAATAAATAAATAAACTATCAATTTTCGAATCCATTGAAACTACACATAATCTATTATGTGTGTGCTTTTAATTGTTCACAACGGCCCTCAACCATTTTTAAACATCCAGCATTTTAATGAGTCATGAATAAGTATCACCCCCCCACCCCCCACCCCCACCCCACCCCCGGTCTCACATTTTCTCATCACTTCAAATAAAACCATTTTCCTTCGACTTAGCGACGAAGATTTATTGTGAAGTGATAAGTATACTTTCATCTTTAATTAGATATCTCAAATTTAACCTCTATAAGTATATAAGTTTTCTTCGTTAAGGATCGCTTTTACTCAATGTGAAACTTTTCAACATGAATCCAAATTTAATCGAATTTCAATACGAAAATTAAAAACTGAATTCCCCTCAACTTTGGTTGTCTATGTTTTTCATACAATATTTCTTTTTCTATATATTTACATGTTACTATAACTTAACATGATGATATAAGATGATCTTCATACATATCGTTTGCGTGATTAACCAAATTATTGGTATTCTCTCTCAAATAATACAATCTCTCCTCCGTTTCGATTATCCTACACTTTTCACTTTTGACATTACTTAAGAGAAATCTTTCCATAAATATCTAATCCAATTTACCGTTTATGTTCCCATACATACACTATGTGCTCATGTGCGTGAAGAAGGGTAAGTTTGATCGAGAATTACGCATTAAATTTTTATTTTTTTAAAATTTATATATTTGTAAACTAAATATTATATGTCACAATAATGACAGTCCAAAATATTTAATAAATATATGAAAAACTTATGATTAAAAATAAATTTATTTGAATCTTGAAATTAGAAATATATCTCAAAAATTGAACACAAAAAGTGTATATATATATTGGTATTCTATACGAATTTAGGAGGGTGAAATAAATATGCACAAGCACTAAAATAAAATACCTATGGAACATCGAAAGAGTGAACAATAAAGTACTTATTTATTAGTAGTACGTAGTATGAGTTTAAGGTTTAATTAATTCCAATACATAATTTAAGAATATTACACAGCCATGAAATGAATGGAACGTAGAAAAGGAGGAACAACAAGTGATTTGAATATTGAGTAGGCATCTTCTAATGAGGGAACATTGAAAAAAACCATGCATGGCTCATTATGGTTAGCCCATAATCTCGATTCAATGGACGTACGTACGTAACCTATTTATATTTATGCATATTCACCAACCACATTCATTGACGAAATTTACTCCTACTTCACAAAAAAAAGCAAAACAAGCCCATTAGTTTTGTGAATGAATTTAAGCTCGCGTTTGACCAGAGATAAAAGGAGATATAGATGGATGAGTATGCATATTAAAAGATATATGATAAAAAATGAAGTAATTAATATATATTCGGGGTAAGGTCTGAGTGACTAACGTGAAGAATAAGATGATGAAAGTGAGATTGAGATGGTCCAGACACGTGAATATTATTAGAATGGGTAAAAGTCTCACATTGATTGGGGAATGGATTGATGGTTTCATTTATATGGACTTGGTGTTAGGTTCGAAAATAAGTAGGTGTAAATGTGGAAGCTAGCAAAGCAAACATCGAAAGATCACGAGACAAAGAGAAATATATCAAAAGACATAAAGATTTAACGTGGTTCGGTCAATCGACCTACATCCACAAAGGAGATGAACAATCCACTATAAATATGAGAGTACAAAATACAGAGAGAAACAACCTCAACCAATTCACCCGGAATACATAGGAGATCACACAAGTGATAACGTATAAAGCTTGTGACCCATAAAGTCTCTCCTTAACCAAAACTCTCAAAGCCTTTAAGACTATATTGTGAATGTTGGTTAAGTTAGAAGTTACATGTCTCTGTTTATAAAATTCTAAACTTTTTTCTACCAGAAAAAGAATTAGTCAATCCAAAAAACTTTTTTCTAAAAGAAAAACCTATTTATGGTAAGAAATCAGGACAAATAAAACCAATACTTGAACGATCTTCTCCTCATGAGCTAGCTTTTGATGTTGAATTTGACCTAATATGTTTTGCATGGTAGGAGAGCTAGGTCTATTTCCCGCCAGGTCCATTTCCCGTTTGGACTGGGAGTCCACACTGCAGTTGAGCTTAGGCATGCAAGAGGATGTTCGAGTGGATTAAAGTCTCATATTGATTGAAAAATTGACCAGTGATCATCTTATATGAATTTGGACAATCCCCCTCATTAAACAAGAGTCCGAAACTCAAAGGGTACAAATTTTTTACAAAAATTCCAAAACGGTATATAAAATTTTATATTAACCAAAACGGTAAAATCGCTGCGATTTACAAAGGTAAATCGCTGCTCCGGCAGCGATTTAGCAAAATTTTTTTATTTTTAATAAAAAAATGAAATCGCTGCCCAAGCAGCGATTTATTAAAAAAAAAAAAAAAATATTACATAAATCGCTGCCTGGGCATAAATTTTTATTTTTTCTACCAAAAAAGATTTTCAATTTTTTTTTTTTTTATTAAAAAGCTAAACCTACGATGGTTTAAATCAAACAAATTTCCCAAAAATCGCATCTTCTCTTTTTTTTTAAAAAAAATATTTGAATTTTACCTACATGTTTTTATGGTAAAAAAGCTATAATTTTTCCCGCCAGGTATATATCCCTTTGACTGGGATTTTAAAATCACAAAGTTAGGCACCAAGAGATGTATAAAAATAAAAAAAATTATTTGATTGCAAAAATGACCAGTGCGATTTATATGATTTGGACAATCCCCCTCATTAAACAAAGTTTTTGCGAAAGGGTAATTTTTTTTTTTATATTAATCAAAACGGTATTAACATTTTTGTGATTTAATAAAATTTTCTTATAAGTTATATATTTAAATTTTAAAAAATATTATAATTTTTTTAATATAAAATCGCTGTATTAAAAATTTTAATATTTTTTTTTAAAAAAAAGCTTCGTGCAGCGATTTAATAAGGAAAATTTTTTTATTTAAATAAAAAAATGAAATCGCTGCCCAAGCAGCGATTTATTAATTTTTTTTTTTTTTTATAAATCGCTGCCCCGGCAGCGATTTATTAAAAAAAAAAATTTTGCTAAATTTTACCGTTTTGGTTAATATAAAATTTTATATACCGTTTTGGAATTTTTGTAAAAAATTTGTACCCTTTGAGTTTCGGACTCCATTAAACAACATTTAGAGTTGAGTTAAGCTCATATATGACATCACAAACCTCCAACTTAATGAGAATATGACCCTTATAAATAGGAAAAAATAATTATTTTACTAATTATTCGTCAAATAAATTTAAACAAATAAAAATAAATAAAAAGAATAATAATTGAATTTAAATTTTCAAAAAGAATTACTTTTACATTAATAAGTCAAGTGACATAACCAAAAAAAAAAGAAAAGATACCAGAGGAAGAATAATTAAGTAAAAAAGTAAACAAAAAGAGAAGTCAAGCAAAAAAAGGAGACATTAAATAGGGAAGTTTTAATTATGATACGTGTTTCCACGGAGTCATCAAAATTTAAAATAGTTGAATTTTAATAAAAATATCAGCTAAAAAAAAAGTGTTTGTAGATTGTCCATTTCTTAAAAAATAAAGTAATACTAATTAATATAATTTTTATTACAATATTTACATTGATTGATATATAATTTTAAAATTTGACAAAAAATGAACAATTAATGTTTTAAAAAAAATATAATCTTAATATATAAAATTAAATGAGAAGGAAAAAGAGGGGGTTGTATTAAATTAAATGTAGTAGGCAGCTGCGTTACATTAAATCATATTGAATTCACTTAAATGCAAATTAAATTGAATAGAAAGAGCAAATGCATAATGCATTTAAACACCTCGCTTTCTACAAAATTAATTATCTACTTTAATTTTGCTGAGAGTACCGCCGGCCTCTTTTTAATGCTTCTCAACCTCTTCCTTCCTTCATTTACAAATTACAACTACCATCCTCTTATAACCAACTATAATTGAACTTTTTTTTCCGTTTATTTTCACTTGTTCATCGTAATTTTTAATATGATATTTTTTTTCAAAAATAATATAACGATGGTTTTATTATTTTATCTATCCAGTAGTTTTACTTATCATGTTTCGCTTCTCAAAAATTAAATTGCATGAACTTTGATCAAATATGAGAATGATTGTGACTTATAGTGTTCTTTTTGTATAGTTATCGAACATCTAGGTTAGGAATTAAAAATATTGAATTAATCAAATTCAGTTTAACTTTGAAATTTAATCAAATTGACTGTCGTAAAGAAAAATGTGACAAGTAAAATTGAACAGATTGAGTATATGCTTTTTTTGAATTTAATAAATTCAATGTTTTGGAAGATATTAGGTTCTGAATAGTATAGTTAGTTGAAAATAAGCATAAAATATACGTAAATATTTTAAATTATCTCTTGATTTTTCAAACCGAATAAATATACATAAATATCTATTTTTAATATAGTAGACAAATAGACATAGACGGAGTCATGTGGATGGTATAAAAGTTGTGTAAAGACTATTAATTTTAATCAATTTTTTTTATAATTTTATAATGACATGAGATTGTGTCATTATATATTATAATACATACATATAAGCACGCAATTGTGACGGGCCAGAGACTACCCTTGGGAAACATAAGCTTGATCACGGTGGGTCGATTAAAAGTTTGATTCAAAATTTAAAATTTAATTTTACGAGAATTGTATACAAATAATATGAGGAGTAATAATAAATAAGTTTATAGTTAAATGTTTAGAGATATTAACAAAAAATATTGGATTATGGTGAATCCTGGACTAACCACTCTGGACCTGCTACTTGGATCGATATTAATGATTGCTATTTTGTTATTTATTTTTATTTGTCCATAGTATTATTTGGTACACCACTTATATGATACAATAATTTTATTATGTCATCTTTTAAGTATAATAAATTTAATATTTTTAAAAAATAAAACTATTCATTTAATACAAGAGTAAACTAAATATAAAGTGATAAATTATTTTATAATTTTTCAAGCTGAATAAATAAAAATAATTATCTAATTTTAGTATAATGGATAATAAAAATTACAAAAAAAAAACATTAACCTTTTTTAAAAAATTTTAACCAATGAAAAGCTAATTATTTCGTTTGTTTCTAAATACTCCATTCGTCCTTTATTACTTATTTACTGCACTAAAAATAATTGTCCAATAATATTTGTACAATTTAAAAAATCAAAATATAATTCATGTTTTTGTGTTTATTTTATCTTTACTAATAAGTATCATTATTTATCGTTTAATTGATAACGTATATTCAAAGGTAATGTAGTATAATGATCCCTATTATTTATTATTTTTTAATAATGTCAAATTAATAATAAATAACCATTATTGAATTGAGAGAGTACTTCTATATACTTATTAAAATTGTCTAAAATATTTGTCATTTAAAAGAATCACTAATATGACATTAATGTGGTGCAAATGTAGTATAATGATCCCTATTATTTATTATTTTTTTAATTATGTCAAATTAATAATAAATAACTGTTATTAAATTGAGAGAGTACTTCTATATACTTATTAAAAATTATCTAAAATATTTGTCATTTTAAAAAATCAAGAATATGACATTAATGTGGTGCAGAGAAATAAGTACATTAAACTGATAGGAATAATTACAATAAATAAAGAGTCGAATTATCCTTTACTTAAATAAGTTTTTTTAAAAAAAAGAGGCGTAAAAAAACATGATAAATATTTACAAAGGAAGGAAACAATAATCTTAATTTAGGAATGATTTGTTAGTGCCATGAACAGTGAAGCCTATACCATCAAATTTTAACACGTTATTATCATTTTTTTGTGATAACACATTAAAAAACAATAAATTGTTATTGATAACCAATAATATAAAATAATAGGAGTAATAATCAACAATAAGCTAGAAATAGACCAAATAGAAAACAACAAACATAATTTTAAATATATTCATAAGAACAAGAAAAACATAATTTTAAAATAAGACATTTTCTCAATTTAAAAGAATATAAAGCTTCTAAAACGGGAGTAATATATAATTGAAAGCAAAATACAAACTTATCAATATAAAATGCCTGAAAATGAATAATTTTACTCGATCTTAATCCATGTTTAAATTATTAAAAATCTAAATAAATATTGAACATCAAACTAGAAATTTAATATTAAAAAAAAACATATTATATAAAAAATATTAAAATACGAACAACTAATGAGTGGTGAGGTAATTAGATAATTGAAAAAGCTTTATTGCAGTGTACTTTTAGCAGTGGACAAATAATTACAACCGTTTAATTGGCTTAAAATTTTGGCTATAGATTCATCAGTTAGCGTAGAAAAATAACTTAGATCAGATTCAGATGGTAACTTGACAATTCTTTCATCGTACGTACATTATTTAATTTATAACTTTCTCACTCTAATAAATATTTCTGCAAATGTGTAAGAAGATAAAGATTTAGTTTCAGATTATTTCTTAAAAAATGTCTAATAAGATTATATTATTATATATGAGTTAATAAGAATATCATAATAAAATATTTTATATTAATTATAGTATTTAAAAGATGTGCGTATTGACAGTGAAACAAATAAATGCCAATAGAAAAAAATATTTAAAATTTATGTCATGTCTTTGACCACTGGATCCATGTAAATTATGAAATTTAATGGCCAAATAAAAGGTCGAAATTGTGAAACTTATTTGAGTAGCTATTTATATTTATGAGTTCCAAATTGATCATCGCATTAATATTTTGTGGGACTATATGTCATTATTGGAATTTTGAAAGCCGAGAAAAGCGGTCAAATGGCAATTTTATGCATTTAATTCTTTTTTAGAGCGTTATATTATTTTATCGTTGATTATTATTTGTCATGATTTTTATTTTTAGAATTAAATTATAAAAATTTTGATTGTAAAATGTATTTTTTCATTGTATTGATATGTAAAAAATATTACAATCTGTAGTACTTTTTATATGATTTTTGAATATCTAAATTTTTTGTTAAAATATCGAATTAATATATTCTGATTTAACTTTAAAAATTAGTTAAATTAACTAAAAAAAAAAAGTAGAAAATAACAAATATTATATATTGCTGGGCCACATTTTTTAATGAAAAATTATCACAAAACTCTTCTTCTAATATGAACTCACCTGCTCATGGCTGCTCCTTAAATAGTTTGATTATACAGGCGAATTTAATATTTAAATTAGGAAGAAAAGGTTTGATAAATCTTTTAATTTTGTGATGTAGGATTTGTTGGAAATAAATCCGTAACAGAAATAATATTTGCGGTAATAAAGGCAACAAATGCGGAACACAACAATGCGGTTAAACAACGAGAATAAAAGAGAAATAATGACACCAAGATTTTACGTGGAAACCCTTCTAAATAAGGGAAAAAACCACGACCCGAGAGGAGCAACGAATATCACTATAGTAAGGATTTTACACTTGTATGTCTGAGTAAAACTCCAAAGACCACTACACATTCAAAAGAAATAACACTCTTTTGATTTTTCCACCTCACTACAATATAGCTCACACTCTCTATTTTTCCTCACAGATTATAACTCTGTGATGCCTCACTCTTCTTTTCTCTCCTTTGTAATTCTTTTTGTGGTACTTAGAATTAAGAATTCTCCTCCCTTTTATAGAGAACAAATACACTACCCTCCAAATGTGCTATAGAAGAAAAACATTTTTTTTCTTCTTCATAGCTTACCTACTCTACCAAACTTTGAAATTGGCACAAAACAAGTTTTTCTTCTTTGTAGATTACCAACTCTACCAAACATTGAAATTGACACAAAGTTATTCAAAGTTTGGCACATGGGGATGGACCTCACAATCTCCCCCTCCAGACCCATGCACCTGAAGGAGGTAGCTCCAGGTTTCTAGCTTGAGTACATGCCGACAAGTTCTTTGCATAGCTCAAACTTGTCCTTTGATACCACCTTGGTCAGCATATCTGAAGGGTTTTCAGTAGTAGGGATCTTCATGACCTGCATAGATCCGTCCTCTATCTTTTCACGAATCCAGTGATATCTCACGTCGATATGCTTCGTCCTTGCATGATACATGGTGTTCTTGCTCAAGTCTATTGCACTCTGACTGTCACAATAGACGACATACTCCTTCTGATGCAATCCAAGTTCTTGAAGAAATCGTTTCAGCCATACCATCTCTTTGCCAGCTTCAGTAGCTGCAATATATTCTGCCTCAGTTGTAGAGAGTGCGACACACTTCTGCAACTTTGACTGCCATGATATAGCTCCCCCTGAAAATGTAAACAAATATCCAGTAGTGGATTTTCTATTATCGAGGTCACCTGCCATATCAGCATCAGTATAGCCTTTCAAGATTGGATCAGATCCTTTAAAACACAAGCAATCTCTTGTGGTACCTCTTAGGTACCTGAGTATCCACTTAACTGCCTCCCAGTGTTCTTTTCCAGGATTTTCAAGGAATCTGCTAACAACACCAACTGCATGAGCAATATCAGGTCTGGTACACACCATCGCATACATCAAACTCCCCACTGCTGAAGAATAAGGAATTTTAGCCATTCCCTCTTTCTCCTCTTTTGTTGTAGGACACATCTGTTTGCTCAACTTCAGATGACTCGCAAGAGGCGTGCTAACAGGTTTAGCACTCTTCATGTTGAAGCGTTCTAGTACACGTTCAATGTACTTCTCTTGAGATAGCCACAACTTTCTTTTTGTTCGTTCTCGAACAATCTTCATCCCTAGAATTTGTTGTGCTGGGCCCAAGTCTTTCATGTCAAATGACTTGGACAAATCTTTCTTCAACTTTGCAATCAGCTCTTTGTCTTGTCCTACAATTAACATGTCATCCACATATAACAACAAAATAATAAAATTGTTGTCAGAAAATCTTTTGAAGTATACACATGGATCAGAATAGGTCTTTGTGTACGTTTGACTTTTCATGAAAGAGTCAAACTTTTTGTACCATTGCCTTGGGGCATGTTTCAACCCATAAAGACTCTTATTCAATTTGCACACCATGTGTTTCTTTCCAGATACTTCAAATCCCTCTGGTTGCTCCATATAAATCTCTTCTTCCAAATCTCCGTGAAGAAATGCAGTTTTCACGTCCAATTGCTCCACTTCAAGATCTAGACTAGCTGCTATGCTCAAAATAGTTCGAATAGAAGTCATTTTGACAACAGGTGAAAAAATTTCATCAAAATCAATACCTTTCTTTTGTTCGAAGCCTTTTACAACCAATCGAGCTTTGTACCTCACCAACTTGCCATTTCCATCTTTCTTGAGTTTAAAGACCCACTTGCACTTAAGTGGTCTTTTTCCTTTTGGAAGTTCAACTAGCTGGTATGTGCCATTTTTCTGTAGAGATCCCATCTCTTCGTGCATGACTTTCATCCATTGGCTCTTTTCTGGATGAGACAATACTTCCTTAAGACTTTCTGGCTCACCTTCATCATTGATAAGGACATACTCTGAGGAAGGGTATTTGGTTGATTCTACCCTTTGTCTTTCTGATCTCCTCAGAGGTTGAGATTGTTCTTCTTCTTCTGGGTACTCCATTTGCTCGGTATTATCACCAAGTTGCTCCCTCTGCTCAACAATCTCATCGGGTTGCTCTTCATGCTCAGCAACTTCATCAATCGTACTTTCTGCACTTATGGGATGGTTAGAAGGAGAAGGAATGGTAACAAGATTAGGGACTATACCATTCTTTTTCTTGGCCTTCTTGGATAGATCATCAGCAGTTCCAACTTCACTTTCTCGAAAGATTACATCTCTACTTCTGATGACCTTCTTCTTCACAAGATCCCATAGTCTGTACCCGAACTCTTCATCTCCATATCCGATGAATATGCAAGGAACTGATTTATCATCTAGCTTGGTTCTTTGCTCCTTCGGTACATGTGCAAAAGCTTTGCAACCGAACACCTTTAGGTGCGAGTAAGACATCTCTTTGTTGGTCCAAACTCTCTCCGGAATGTCAAACTCCAACGGAACTGATGGACTACGATTGATAAGATAACACGCTGTCCGAACTGCTTCACCCCAGAATGTCTTGGGTAATTTAGCCATTCTGAGCATGCTTCTCACCTTCTCAACAATGGTGCGATTCATTCTCTCAGCTACACCATTGTGTTGTGGGGTTCCAGGAACTGTCTTTTCATGTCTGATTCCATGGTTTGAACAGTACTCTTCAAATTCTCTTGAAGTGTACTCACCTCCATTGTCGGTTCGGAGACGTTTTAGCTTTCGACCTGTCTCTCTTTCTATCAGAGCATGAAACTTTTGAAATACTTGAAACACCTGATCTTTGGTTCTCAAGATATAAACCCACAATTTTCGAGAAGCGTCATCAATAAAGGTAACAAAGTATTTATTACCTCCTATCGATTCTATCTCCATTGGACCACAAACATCAGAATATACCAAATCAAGTATATTCGACTTTCTTTCAGATGATGTCTTAAATGAGACTCTATGTTGTTTACCAAATAAGCAGTAGTTACAGGGTTTTATCGTTGTACCTTTGGGAAAAGAGATGAGTGACTTTTTGGAAAGAATTTGCAATCCTTTCTCGCTCATATGACCCATTCTTTTATGCCATAAATCTGCAGAATTTTCTTCGTGAGCCGCATTTAATTCACCTTGGCATATTTCTGCATTTGTCCTGTATAACGTGCCACGAGCAACTCCTTTTGCAATCACCAATGCCCCTTTGGTGAGTCTCCATTTTTTATTTGCAAAGTAGTTCTCATATCCATCTTGGTCCAAAGCAATTCCCGAGATCAAGTTCATCCGCAAATCAGGTACGTGGCGCACATTCTTCAACACTAATGTGCATCCAACATTTGTTTTCAAGCAAATGTCTCCGATCCCCGCAATCTTTGAGTAACTTGTGTTACCCATTTTCACATTGCCATAATCACCGGCTATATATCTGCAAAAAAGATCTCTTACCGGTGTGGCATGATAAGAGGCTGATGTGTCGACCACCCATTCTGACTCTATACCTGCCAAGTGCATGCATTCTTCTTCCTCATTTATGAGGAGAATAACATCGTCATTGTTTTGCACCATGGCAGCTATGTTGTCATCATTCTTCTGGCCGCTGTTTTCCCCTTTGCCCCTTTTTAGATTTGGACAATCTCTTTTGAAGTGTCCTGGTTGATCGCAATTGTAGCAATTTCTGGCCTTTGATTTTGATCGGACCTTGGACTTTCCACGAGCTCCGGATCTACCATAGTTACTTGAGCTCCTTTGGTAACTTCTGCCTCTACTTTCCGTGATGAGAGCCTGTCCGTGATTTTCAGGCCTTTTTCTCATCTTCTCATTAAGCAAAAGGGCTGATGTGACATCCTTCAACTCAATAGAGTCCTTACCATGTAAAATGGTTGTTGATAAAGTATCGTAGGAAGATGGCAACGAGTTTAGGAGCACTATGGCTTTATCTTCATCCTCGATCTTTACTCCGAGGTTTGCTAGCTGCGTGATTAGTCCATTAAGTACATTTAAATGAGACAAAAAATTTGTACCTTCATCCATATGTAGTGCATATAACTGTTTCTTTAGGTACAATTTATTTGTCAGCGTTTTGGACATGTATAGATTTTCTAACTTTGTCCAAATGCCACATGCACTCTCTTCATCGACGATGTTATTAACTACATCATCTGTTAAGTGCAATCTGATTGCACTAGCAGCCTTTTCATCCAATTCTTCCCAATCCTCAAGTTTCATGGATTCGGGCTTTTTGGTTTGCCGCCTAGTGCCTTATGCAAACCCTGTTGGATGAGCAAGTCTTTCATCCTTCTCTGCCACATTGAGAAACCGCTATCACGGTTGAATTTTGCTACCTCGTACTTTACTCCAGACATTTTTTTTTATTGAGTATAGTACAATGAGCTGCAAAAAATATTTCTGTAAATGAGCAGAACCTGTGCTCTGATACCAATTGTTGGGAATAAATCCGTAACAGAAATAATATTTGCGGTAATAAAGGCAACAAATGCGGAACACAACAATGCGGTTAAACAACGAGAATAAAAGAGAAATAATGACACCAAGATTTTACGTGGAAACCCTTCTAAATAAGGGAAAAAACCACGACCCGAGAGGAGCAACGAATATCACTATAGTAAGGATTTTACACTTGTATGTCTGAGTAAAACTCCAAAGACCACTACACATTCAAAAGAAATAACACTCTTTTGATTTTTCCACCTCACTACAATATAGCTCACACTCTCTATTTTTCCTCACAGATTATAACTCTGTGATGCCTCACTCTTCTTTTCTCTCCTTTGTAATTCTTTTTGTGGTACTTAGAATGAAGAATTCTCCTCCCTTTTATAGAGAACAAATACACTACCCTCCAAATGTGCTATAGAAGAAAAACATTTTTTTTCTTCTTCATAGCTTACCTACTCTACCAAACTTTGAAATTGGCACAAAACAAGTTTTTCTTCTTTGTAGATTACCAACTCTACCAAACTTTGAAATTGGCACAAAGTTATTCAAAGTTTGGCACATGGGGATGGACCTCACAGGATTATTTTATCTTTGCAGTAAAAATGATTCACGTATATTATTATTATTATTTTATGAATGACTCACATATATATATTTTTTATAGAATTTAAAAATTAATTTTAAATTTATTTTTTAATTATAAAAATAATTCATGTAAAAGTATATTTGATATTTCTCCCATGTTTTTTTTGTTAATTAAATGACTCATTTAAATTTATTACTTTTTTGTAAATTTATTATAGATGTCCTAATTTTATGTACATCTATAAAAGTTTTTTTTTTGTTAATTAAATGACTCATTTAAATTTATTACTTTTTTGTAAATTTATTATAGATGTCCTAATTTTATGTACATCTATAAAAGTTAAGAGATTGTTTAACATTGTTGTTAAAAATGCTTATCTCGAGAAACACTTTTTAAAAATTGCTCTTCGTTAGAAAATCAATTTGTGCTTGATAAATTCAATTGGAAGTGTTTTTGATAATAATTTTTCAATTAAAAAATATTTTTGAAAGGCAAATTACGAAAAATAACAAATATCAATATATTTTAAATATAAAATTATTTTATGGAAAAAATATTTTAAATATCTATACAAAAAATTTAATTATATTATTATTTTAATTAAAATGTACGTATTTAAATTTTTAATTAATACTGTACCTAGATTATATTGTTGTACCTAGATTATATTGTTGAAAATATTGAAAAGATTATTTTTTGTTACCTATATAATTTGGATTCAATCTTTAACCATCATCCTTTTTTTATTACAATACTCTAAAAAAGTCAAACTAAAATAAAATAATACGTAATTAAGAAGAGAAAAAAATGTTATTTATTACTTTGTTTTTGGAGTGCTGAAATATTGAATTATTATTTTTTCTCACTCTTTTTTTAATTCTATAACAATATTGTTATTACCTTTATTTATTATCACGCATATATATAAAATATAAAAAATAATGTAAAAACAATAAAAAAAGATATTATATAAAAGTAAAAAAATAAGAATCTTGAATGAAACGTAATTAAATTTATGAAATATGTTAACTAAAACGAAATTTCACAAAAGATCACTATAATATACTTGATTAAGCTCCTTAACTATAGTTTATATATTTACATGTTATATTTAAAAAATAATTTTCTAAATGACAAATATACATTAGCACGACAAGCTAATTTTGTAATTTTAGGAATATATATGAATCAATAAGAATCACTTTTAGAATGAATGATGCATCATCTCTAAATGACTAATCAACATTCATTGTTTATTATACTTTTAACTTATAATAAAATTTTATATAAATTTATATTTTATATTAAAAATATTAAAAATATTAAAAATACGAAATTCAGATAAACTTGATATCTGAACTTGATAGTCACTGCTGGCTGATGGCTGCAGTTAGCTTTGATGGATAAGAAGCTCTTGAATTCATGTGTTTTAATGAACTCTTTCTCGAACATTACATCCAATGATACCAATGGCTCATCATTTATCACTTTGAAAATTTAATTTAATTTGTTTGTTTTTTATTCTTCTTTTTATTATTAAGTTTCATATTTCGTATTTAGTGTTAATATTAGAGCCTTTTTTAAAATTGAATTGTATATTATTTATTATGAATACGACTGTCTCAACAAAAAAATTTCTCTCTATATATTTAGAATTCAAATTCAAAATTTGACCTAAATTACTATATTATCAAAGCTATATCGAGTGTAATTCGAATCTAACAAAATTACTTAATAGTTAAATTGATAAAAATTTCACAGGACACTCTATTCTCATTGTCTCAATTAATTAGTATTCATCTTATGTTTTACTTTGAATGAATACGCAATATTAGGTAATAGGAGTATTAGATAAAAGCGTCTATTCTTCAAAATAAAATTCAGATTTATATGACTTTGAAATTTCAGTTAATTTTAATATCAATTTCATCAATCATTATATACTTGTCGAAATGCAGACATACATACACGATTTTTCTTTTTTAAAAAAGGCGTTAAATAAGTTTGTTAGATTTGTTGTTTTGATAAATTGATGTTTGTTATTTATCATATATGGAACTTGTTAAATTTTAACTTAATTATTTGGAGCAGATTTCGATGTTGGATTGTTGAAATTTTAGTCCATCATATTATTGTGAACCATGTAAGAGCTTATGGGTTAGACACTACATAAGATTGACAAAGATTGATACAGACGAAATTATTGGATCAAAATTTTTGAAAAGTTTTATTTGAGATTTACGTCTAATTATCAAATGAAACTGTTCTATTTCTATTCATATCCTTATCCTTTGTTGTTAGTTTTCATTGTAATTCAAAAATTTAAGTGTTAGCGTTGTAACTTAGCGTTTAATTGTATAATGTCTGAGTATTTGTATTGAGAATTCAAGTTTATTTCATTGATGCTTTCGTTGAGAGTTGAGTTCAAGTTGTATATAAAACTTGCTTTAGTCATGTATGACTAATTATTGAAACTCAGAACAGTTTTTGTCAAAAATAATAATAATAATAATCTAGACATACATTATTGAGAAATATCTAAAGTCAAAAGGCTTATTTTCAACTTAAATTCATATATGAATGTTCAATCAAAATCCTAGATAAAGAATCTAGCTATTCAAATACTGTTTAAAACATATAATTTCATTACGAACCAAGTAAACAATGTTAGCCGAATATCAATATTTTCTTTAAATAGTTTTTTTTTTAAATAAAGAAAAAACTATGTATTTAGACATACTTCACCATCATATATATACATTTTACCTCTAGTTTAAAAATATTACATATAATATCACTTTTTAATAATTATATCATAATTTTTAAAAAGTTAAATTAGATACATAATCCCCTTAAATATGATTTTTAATAATTATCTTAAAAGTATATCTCCTTAATTAATGAGACTTTAACAATTCAAATTACTTCATCTCTTTTCACACCATCAGCGCACTCCCCCATATTATTCATTGTTGAGGCACATTACCCCCTTCTTCCTCAACCATTTCAATACATGTTTTGTTTCACACACATCTAACATTACCCCTTTCTTCCTCTAGCATCTTTGCATATAATAAATTCATAATCAATATTATATAAATTGGCAAAGTAAGATTCTGTTCAGTTATTTCGAGATATTGTATAGTAACTTTGTTCTTACCATGTTAATGTATCTAATTAGGAGCTCTAATAATTTTAAAGTTTGATTTTAGGATTTTTATATTGTTTGAATCTATTAGTTTTCCATACTTTTTAATGGATGAAAATTTACAATGTCATTAATTTCGTACATTGATTTATAATTTTTATATTTTTGAATTAATGATAAGATAAATACTTTACACTCGTGATTTATTCCTAATTTCATGTGTTTTAATTGCATTCCATATTTAGATACATATAATCAGGGACTGCTCGTTAGTTTTAAAAAAAAGTAATTCGCCTTAGGCCTCCAATTTTAGGGGTCCCCATTTTTTTTATTTAATTAGGTTAAATTAAAAAAAAATCTCATTTAATAAATGCAAATGGATTAGAAAAATTAAATTAAGTGGAAAGATTAAAAGGCTGAAGTGATTGACTTTTCAACAAAAAGTTATGTACTTTTTGTTAATTTATACGTTATCTTATTTTTTTTTAATTTTATTTTTGTATATTTTATCCTCCTATCTCTGTTTCTTCCCACTTTCTCCTTTCTAATATTACATCTCTCTTAGTCTCTTATTCAAACCTTAAGAATTTACTTGCTCTTAATGATAATTTATATTTTAAATTTGGAGAAAAAATATATTGCAACAGCTCCATTCATTTTCGGAAATCAAGTCTTCATAGCTTTTGAATACGGTAATATCATTCTAATTTCTGATATTATTATTATTTTGTGTCTTATGTTTATTATATTTTTTATTTGATATTGTAAATAGTGTTTAATATGGTCAATGTCTCAAGAAATATTAAGTGGTTTGACTATATTATCTATTGAAAAAGAATTATTAGAAGAGATTAGCTACACAAAAATTACTAACAACTTAGCATCTCAAAAATCTAGAAAATAGATTTAAAATAAAATCATTTATAATTTTTTTAAGGCCTCTAATTTGATTTTGTCCTTAGGCCACCAGCGGGTTTGAGCCGCCCCTCCATATAATTATATGTATATGCTTACTACGTATCTGAGATACATGTTCTTAATATAATGTATGAAATTGATACATGATACATCATATTAATACTAGATATATAGAGAAGATACATGAAACTAAAATTAGATCATATAAATAGATACATGAAATTAATATTTGGTTAGATAAATAGATACATGAAATTGATCCTAGATACATTATGATACATATGAATGTACATGTATAATCATATATCTAGTGTTTAGTTTGTTGGATATCATATAGTGATAATAGATACATCAAATTTGTGAATTATTATTTTAAGAGTAATAAAATGAAAGTAGTCAAACTAAATGACCAATATATACATGTTTTTGTCTTTTATTAATAATATTAAAGAAAATTATTATTTCAAAGAATAGTAAAATAAAATAATTAAACATATAATTAATTTAAACAAATAAAATACATATCTCGATTTTAAAATTCGACAGATACATGTATCTCGCGGATTCAAATTCATGTATCTCTAACATGAAATATGGTAGAAAAAATAATATTTGAAACTATCGAGAATCTAAGTAATTAAGACCTAAACTAGTGAGATTTATGTAGTTTGCCCAAAAATAAAATACTTAAATTGAAACTGAAGAAATAACTCCCAAGACCCTCCAGTTTCCAACTCCCACCAAATATAACGAACCAAGTAAACAATGTTAGCCGGATATCAACAATTTTTTTAAAATATATTTTTTAAAAAATAAAATACTTAAATTGAAATGGAGGAAGTAACTCCCAGTACCCTCAAGTTTCCAGCTCCCACAAAATATAAGCTCAATGCATAAGTATATAATGTTAAATATACGATATATTTCAGGTAGACAAATATGTATACATAAACCTAGCTTGAAAATTGTAGTTGACATTCATTTGTTTAAAGTGTATCAAATTAAAACCAGATAAACAAA
Source organism: Solanum chilense (assembly GCA_032847665.1). Taxonomy (NCBI): domain Eukaryota; kingdom Viridiplantae; phylum Streptophyta; class Magnoliopsida; order Solanales; family Solanaceae; genus Solanum; species Solanum chilense. Next base: position 65,476,258 of record CM064966.1, on the reverse strand, counting down.
TTGATACACGTTTACTCGATCACTAACAAAGTACTAACTATAAACTTCTATTACCCAGTACTGATCCCATTATGTTAAAATTCCTCTGTTTTTTTTTTAACTTACAAAAGCAACTGCAGTAATACACACATACAAACATTTGGTATAATCAATTCAACTTCTTTGCTGTGGCACTAGGACTGATCTCTTAACATATCTACCCCAAAACCAGTGCTGTTCCCACACTTGATGCATCGAATTTAAGTCGACGCCTTTGGTCTCAGGCATGAACATCACAATAAACATGGTCATAACAAAGATCCAACCAGCAAAGAACAAGAAAACACCATACTTGAAGTGACAGAGCATGGCTAAGAAAAATTGAGACAACACGAACGTGGTAGCAAAGTTCACTGCCACACTTATGCTCTGCCCCGTTGATCGAATGTTCATTGGAAATATTTCACTTGGAATAAGCCAATTTAGAGGACTCCATGACCAACCAAAACCAGCAGCATAGATGCACATCAGGGCTAGTATTAAGGCAGCATATTGTTTGCTCATGTGTTTTCTTCCGTTTTCGCCTATAGAAGCTGCAAGTGTACAAGCAATTGCTACCTTCACGAAGATCAAATGTAATTAGCATAATAATTGAAGATAGATATACAAACTAATCTATTTTATTTTTCTAGTTACATGTTGCAAGTCAATTTAACTTGCATAATTGAACAAAACATGAACTCATTAACCAGTCATCACTCGAGTTTAAACTTCCATATTTGGGTGCATACAGCGAGTTGTCTCAGTTGGCTAATTAGCTAAACACGTACCTGGCAGACGAGCATTTGTACTCCGCCTTGTATGAAGAGAAATCTCCGTCCAAATCGATCAACAATACAAGTAGATACAAGGATAGCACCAACGTTTACTAGTGCAAGAATAATAGCACCAAGTAGAGCTGCGTTATTTCCTAAACCCACTGATCGAAAAAGGACAGGTGCATAGAATGCAATGATATTAATCCCACTCATTTGCTGGAAAAATGGTATGGCAATGGACATGACCAAATGAGGTCGATGTTGTTTCCTAAAGATCGTCACAAAAGGCTCTTCCTTTGAAGCTCTTGCAATTTCACATGACCTAATAAGATCAGCTAACTCTGCTTCAATTTCAGTGTTGTTGTTGGTTCCTCGAACTTTTGCTAGAGATTGCTTTGCCTGCTCTACTTTCCCTCGCTCAACTAGGCTGCTAGGTGTGTCCGATATGGAAAGTGCACCTGTGCCAAAGGGTTTGGTCACAAAACATATATTTGAACTTTATTAGGCCTAACAAAATAAAGGTCGCGTAACAAAATGATAGGTGATTTCATTACAGTCTGCCAAAGAGGTACTTGAGGATATAGTTGAGGTGTTAGCAAATTGACCCTGACAGCTATATTATTAGAAGGAGAAAATGAGAAGTGCACCTATGGTCATTGTCACGGCTGGGACTATGGCCAGGCCGAGGGAAAGGCGCCATCCCCAGCTAAGCTTAGAGGTGGCATAGTTTATGCAATTTGCAAGAAGAATGCCAACACATATGAAGAATTGGAAGCCTGTGCTGAATGCACCACGCCATTTTGACGGTGCCATTTCTGACAGGTATACGGGAGTAGCCTTCAAATATCATGAATGAAATACAAATGCAGAAAGTCAATTTGATCTATGTCCTGTAAAAGGATATACATAATTCTCACACTATTAGTATAAGATTACTAAACTCTATGTTCTGTTACCTGGTTAGTAAAGCCGACACCAAAGCCTAATAAAACGCGACCCAAAATGAGCATAAAAATATTTTGAGATGCACCATTGATGAGTGCACCAGCAAAGAAAGTGCAGCCTCCTACTACCATTATGTTTCTTCGTCCTATGGCTGTCGTAAGGCGACCAGCTGCAAGTGATGCAACCAAGCCAGCAATGTAGAGTGATGACGTGAAGGCTGTTAAAAGTTCACTGTCGAATACACAATACACATTTGTTTCAGCACCACCAGATGCTGCCTTCTTCAGTATTGATGGGAAGAATTTTTCAAGGAATGGCCTCATTGTCGTAACTCCACCTAATGTACGAATTAAATTGATTAAATCTCTGTGATAATAAGTTGCAACAACATAAACTTTCGCGTATGCGACTAATCATAACTTTTTATACCAGATAAAATTTAGAGATCATGTAGTTTAACTTATATACACCATCAATGTAAGAAATTCTTTACACTATCACATTACTCAAAAAATATTTACATGTAAACCACTTTAAAATGTGGGACTTGTCATCTTGAAAATAAAGCTAGCAAAACAAAACTCGATAGATCATGAGTAATAAGACAAACAAGAAATAAGACACAAAGATTTGACGTGATTCGGTCCTCTTCTTGTATTTTACAATGTCAATAACTGGAATTTCAATCTAATATAATGGAAAATGAAAAAACAAACAACCTGAAATTCCAATATCAAATCCGAAAATGAGGCCACCTGATGCAGCAACAATGCTAGTGATGATAACTGCAGATGTTATCTTCGCATTAAAGCGGTTATCGCTATCTTGTCTATCATCAGCCATGCCACCAATTTCTATTTTCCCTTCTCAATTGTCAGAAGAGATCTAAAACTAAGTTTTATTTTTCTAACATTGGTCTATAATCTATATATAGGGTGTATTTGCAAGGAAAGGAAAATGTTTTTACGGGAAACAAGTAGATTTTTGATTTATTTTACATGAAAAATATTTTTAAGAATTACCTTTAATTTTTAGTAAAATAGAAAATAATTTTTAAAAATAAACTTGATTTTTTTTAGGGTGGGCGATGTGTGGGGGTGAAGGTCGAGGGTAGAAATGAAAAAATAAGATTTTGAAGTTAAAAATATTTTTTGAAAACAAAATTAATATTTTCTTTGGGGGTGGGGGGCTACTAGGGAGGGAGGGGGAGGGGGAGTCGAGGGTATGGGTGAGAAAATGAAATTTTGAAGTTGAAATTCAAAAATAAACTTAATTTTTTTTTGGGATGGGTGTGTTGAGGGAAGGAATGAAAAAATAAAATTTTAAAGTCGAAAATATTTTTTAAAAAAAAAACTCAACTTTTTTTAGGGAGGGGGGTGTGGGGGGTTCGAGGGAGGGTCGAGGGTTGGGGTGAAAAATAAATTTTTGAAGTAAAAATGTTTTCTACAAATTCAATTATTTTTTGAAGGAGGTGGGGGCTGATTGGGGGGGGGGGGAGGGTAGAGGTTAAAAAAATATAAAATTGAAATTAGAAATATTTTTGAAAATCAACTTTTAATATATTTTTTTGGAGGGGGTAGGGGTGAGGTGGGGTAAAAAAAATTAAAGTTAATTTTTTTTTAAAAAAAAACAAGCTTTAAATTATTGTTAGTTGAAAGAGAGTTTTGAAAAATCTTTTTTTTAAGTATTGATGGGAAATAATTTTCCTTATATAAAAATTACGAAGAAATAAAAGTATATTTGTAATTTACTTTATCCATCACTTTTCAATTGTTGATTCATATTTTTGACAGAATATTATTTTTACTATCAAATATTTAAAGAAATAGAATGCATAAGGAGTTAATTTTTTTTAAAAAAATGTGGGTATTAGCAAAGAAAAAAATAATATATATTATGAATAATTAATTCTTTTTCTTGAAAAACTTGAACATGATTTTTTATTTGATTCGAGCTTGTACACCCCTATCCGTGATTCCGAACTTGGAAGTTAAAAGATAATGAGCAACAAAAAATGCGGTATATCATAGAATTACAAACTTCCAGCTATTAGAGATATATAAACTTGCCAACGTTTACGCCAAACCATAATTATTACTATTAAATACAAATCTGTAAAAATTGAAAAAATACATATGCAAATAATCCATGTATCTATTGGTTTATTATTGTAAACACCAAATGTGACAAATTCTTCACCAGATAAGATTTATGTGTTAGGAATTCTTCAATTGGAAAGGTCAGACAGTAAAAAGACGGAAGAAATTATAAATGTCCCAGCTCCATGCCTAGCAAACCTAACAGTTTTCGGCAGGAAATACGCATTAGTTCACCCATATGGAGTGACAATTGGACGGGTTAAATTAAATTTAGACAGGTTAAATGAAAAAAAATTATAAACGAGTCAAATTCTATTTCAACTCGACCCAAATTAGTTTGGGCCAAAACAAATTAGATAACAAGTTATTAATGGGTCATAACTAAGGGGGGCAGCGGAACCGGTACCTACCGGTTCCCGGTCCGGTCCGGTTCGGTACCGGTTCGGTACCGGTTCGTGCCTGTTACGTTTTGATTTTTCCGGTTCCGGTACAGGAACCGGGACGGAAACTTTAAAAATCCGGTTTTTACCGGTTCCGGTAAGTACCGGTCCGGTCCGGTCCGGTCCGGTCCGGTTTAATTTTTTTTTTTTTTATAAAGCCGTTACTAGCCGTTGGGTAACGGCTAGTGGGCCCCCCCAACGGCTAGTTGAAGAAAAATTCATCCAATAAAGCCCTTACCCCACCCCTAACTTTTGAAATACCCTAAAGTTTTAAAAATTACACTTTAACCCATCTTTTTACTTATAAATACCCCTAAATTTCATTCTTTTAAATCACAATATCATCTATTCATCTTCTACTCTCTCAACTCTCTACTCTCTATCTCTAATCTCTAATTCGATAATATCTTAAATTTCGGTGTTGCCTTACTTGGTCTTTGGAAATTAGATTTGGAGCTTCAAAATCAATTTTCAACTTTCCACGTTCGGCTATCGGCGGGCATAAACGTCTACTTTTTTTAAGTAGACGTTCGGTACAGTCGTTCTAACTTTTATTTTACGTTTCATTTATATTTAAATAATTATTTATTTATTTGTGATTTATTGTTTGCATAATTGCATAACATTTTTCTTATTATATTTATTCTCACGTTTAATTTTCTAATATGGATTTTGGAAAAAATATTGTTCAAAAAGGAAAGGGGAAAAAAAGTGCATTAGAGCGTGTAAGAAATGTTTGTAACTTTACATCCTCCGATAATGCAAAAACCGGTAGTTCTTCTAAATCTAAAACTAAAAAATCTACTATATTAAGAATAAATACGGATGATTATACACATGTTGATGATACGGTATTTAATATTGATAGTAATTCAGGATTAGATCCTTATCACGAACATTTACAACGTCGCTTTGGTAATTTTGATGAGGATTTGCCTAGTGATAATGATAATGATAATGATATTGATAATTATACTGATACGCCTATTTTTGATGATGATGATGATGAAACTCAGCCACCTACGGCTACTACTCCTAGTCCCGCTCCCTTTCGTTGTCCTGCCCCAGTTCCCCCAGTACATCCTAGGCCTAAGGTAGAACGTGTTAAAAAATCGGTTGTTTGGCAATTTATGACACAAAATGAAGATAAAACACAAGCTATTTGTAATAAATGTAAACATATATTAAATCATAAAACTGTGGGAAAATCTGGCGGGACGGGACATTTGAGTAGTCATTTAATGTCTTGTTGTAAAAATGAATTTTTGCATGCTAAAGCGGTAGCGGAAGCTAAAAAAAACGGTACCCCCCTTCCTGAAAATGTAGGAGTAGGCGGCTCTAAAATGGTACAAACACAATTAAATCCGTCTAATGTTTCTGGCTCTAGTTTACTACCTTCATATAGTAGAGAAAAAGATCTTGAAGAACTAGATAAAATGATATGTGTTATGGGTTTGCCATTTAGTTTTGCTGAAAATCCCGGTTTTATACATTATATTCAAATTGTATATAATCCAAATTTTAAAGGTTTTGCTAGAAATACAATAAAAAAGGCTGTATTTGATTATCATGCACAACATTTTCAATATCTTCGTTGTTTATTTTATTATAATACTTGTAAAATAGCTATTACTTCTGATATGGGTCGTAGTGTAAATGGTAACGATTATTTGACTGTTTCTGCACATTGGATTGATGAAAATTTTTATATGCAAAAAAGAATTTTAGGTTACAAATGTTATCAAATGCAAAAAACCGGTAGTTATATTGCTCAAACTATTTTAGATATTTTACAAAGTTATGGAATATGTGATAAAATAAGTAGTATAACATTAGATAATGCTTCAAGTAATAATTCTGTTGTTCAATATTTAAAAACTACACTTTGTCCTTTTTATGGTGATAATTATCATATTAGATGTACTGCACATATAAATAATTTGATGGTTAGAGATGGTGTAAATATGTATGATAACGGATGTACGAAAGTTGAAAATGCATGTCATTTTATATTTAAATGTCAAGTTAAGTCTCGGCGTAAAGATTTTCAAAATCGCTGTTTTGAAAATAATCTTCCACCTAGAAAAATTCCAAAAACAGTGTCTACTAGATGGAATACTTTATATGAAATGCTTGTAGTCGCTTATGAATATCGAATACCCTTACAAATGGTTTGGAATGCTCATAATTCTGATATGACATATAGACTAGATGATAATGATTGGCGTGATATAAATGAACTTATAGATTTCCTTAGAGTTTTTTACTTAACTACAAAAAGAATTTCTGTACTTTATAGTCCATCAATTTGTACTGTTTTGCCTGATATTTGTATGATTTCTTCTAAGTTATATAAATTTAAAAATAAACCAAGATTTCAACAAACCGTTGAAAAAATGATTATAAAATTTAAAAAATATTATATTCCTCTTCCTCAGATTTATTTAACTGCATCTTTGTTACACCCTAAGTATAAAGATTTCGGTTCATCAAGAATGGTTGAAAAAATATATTTTAACTTAGATCTTAATGATGAATTAGAAGAAATTCCTAGCTGTCAACAAGTTAAAGATAGCATAAAAATTGAAGCAAGAAAATTGTATGATTCATATAATGCTAATAAAAATTTATCAAGTGAAAATGAACGTGAAAGCTCTAGGGTTAGATTTGATGAAAATAATATTGATAATTATTTAGAGGATTATCTTGAACTTTCTCACGATAGTAGAAATGATTTTGATGCATATATTAATCAAATGACAGAAACTACTGAAGATGTTCTCAAATGGTGGAGAGAGCGCACCAAAGGATTTCCAAAACTAATACCGATGGTTCGAGATATATTAGCGATGCAAGCGTCGTCGGTAGCTTCGGAAGGCGTCTTTAGTGCAGCAAGGTTTCAACTCGGAGAACATAGGCATTCACTAGCAGCCGACAGCTTGGAGATATCGGTATTATTTCGAGATTGGATTAATGCCGAGAGAAGAAATTTGGGTCGTGAACCACTACCGACCAAATTTCAAGATGACGTTGATGAAGTAATGCAGGATTATAGTGACGACGGGATTGAAGCAATGGAAGATCTTTCTATTCAACCTATTCCCGAACATGTTACTAAAGAAATGTTGAATGATTTACGAAGAGATTTATATGGTGGCACCAACTATTAATTCAAACTAATATTTTTGTAAATGTAATTGTAATATCAAGTATATATTAATAAAAATATAGGCTATTCGCCTTAATTTGTTTTTTAATATTGTTGTATTAAATTTAATTTTTGATATAGTCAATTTTAAATTTTATAACTTTAAAGTTTAAATTCAAAAATTTCAAAATTTAAGAGTTTGAAATTTAAATTTTATAACTTTAAAATTTGAATTTTAAATTTTCAAACTTTAAAAGTTTGAATTTAAAGTTTGAAAATTTAAATTTGAAACTTTAAAATTTTGGAAATTTTAAATTAAAACTTTAAAGTTAATAAAAATTAGATTCAATTAATTTTTTTTTTTTTAAATTCGGTTCGTCCCGGATACCGGTCCGGTCCGGTCCGGTCTAGTACCGGTTTAATACCGGTCCGGGACGGAACAATAGGTAATTTACCGGTTTACCGGACCGGTCCGGTTCCGGTTCCGGAACAAACCCGGTACACGCAGTACCGGTTCCGTACCGGTTCCGGTAATTACCGGTCCGGTTTTGCCGGTTCCGGTACCGCTGCCACCCATAGTCATAACCAAACCCGCACAACTTTTACTAAAACTTAATAGCTTTATTTCTTATTTTATAAGATTTTAATACCGAATAAAATTATTATTTTTGAAATTATAACTATATACCACGTATAAAATCAAAAATCAAAAGATATTTTAACAAGATTTCTCAAAAATCAATTAAACACATCAAGCAAACCATCAACATCAAAAAAGCAGGATCGATTTGATAAGCAATCAGCTAACTGTTGGGCTTTGTGGAGTCTTGTGAGCCGGCCCGACCCATTACTGAAACCCTAGGTTAACTATTTGGTTTTCCTATAAATATGATCCTTGTATTTGTAATTCAAGCGGCACAAGTGAAATAAAATCCTCCTGTTACAGTCGTGGAGTAGGGAAACCGAACCACGTTAAATTCTTGTGTGTCCCGTTTGCGTTCCGTTTCTCTTTTCTCTAGATTATTTGTGTGTGTTGTGTGTTTAATTCCCAACAATTGGTATCAGAGCGAGGTTTCAACAACACTGTAACACAAACTGTGAGAAATTGTCACCTAGGGTTCTTGTGTGAAGAACTGTGTGCAGGGAGGAGAGCCGCCGTTACCGTGTGGGTAACCTCAAGCAGCAGCCGGCTAGGAGAACCGCGCAGGGTGCGAACAGCCGTCGTCCGTGTGCTGTCCGTCGCGCCGTTCCGTTGGCCAGCCGCGTCGAGGAGCCTCAGATCCAGCCGCGAGCGTCCAGATCGTGAGCATCGTCCAAATCGCCGCCCGCTGTCAGAAAACGCCGTTAAGGGAATTGCCGAAGATCTGAAATTAGTTGTACCGAGTATCTCATTTAGTCCTTTGAGATGGCAGAAGATGGGAAGTTCCGAATTGAGAAGTTCGATGGTACAGATTTCAGTTGGTGGAAGATGCAGATTGAAGATTTGCTGGTTCAGAAAGATTTGGACGTAGTGTTGGGTGACAAGCAAGGAAAATTGTCTGATGCAGAGTGGGCAGTTTTGGATCGGAAAGCTATGTCAGTTATCCGACTCTCGTGGACCAAGAATGTTGCGTTCAACATTCTTAAGGAGAAGACAGCGAAAGGCATCTTGGAAGCCTTGTCTAACATGTACGAGAAGCCATCTGCAGCAAACAAAATTTTTCTGATTAGAGAGTTGGTGAACACAAAGATGAAGGAAGGCAGTTCAGTTACCGAGCACATCAACTCATTGAATTCGATCTTAGCCAGACTTTTGTCAGTTGGCATTAAGTTCGATGATGAAGTTCAAGCTTTACTACTGTTATCATCATTGCCTGACAGTTGGTCCGGAACGGTTACAGCAGTTGCCAGTTCAGTGGGACCTAATGGATTCACCTTTGAGAAGATTCGTGATCTCGTTCTTGGCGAGGATGTCAGAAGAAGGAGTTCTGGAGAATCATCAGGTGATATGCTAAACGTCGTCAGAGACAGAGGAAATAACAGAGGTAGTGGGAGCAGGAACCGAAGAAGGAGTCAGTCGAAGGCTCGGGATGGCTCAGGTGTAACATGTTGGAACTGCAAGGAGGTGGGGCATTTCAGGAATCAATGCCAGAAAGACAAACAAGTCAACATTGCAGAAGACAGCGCCAACGAGGATTTGTTTATCTGTTGCGCGGAGAGCAATGTGGATTCCTGGGTCATGGATTCTGGTGCTTCTTTTCACGCTACCCACAACAGTGAAGCATTGCAGAATCTGGTTATTGGAGACTTTGGAAAGGTAAGGCTTGCAGACGATAGAGCTCTTGATGTTACGGGCATGGGTGACATGGTGCTGAAGACGCCAGTCGGTTTCTGGACCTTGAAGGATGTCAGAGTTGTTCCAAGCTTGACGAAAAGTTTGATTTCTGTTAGGCAGTTGGATGAACAGGGACATCATGTGAAGTTCGGAAATGGGCAGTGGAAGGTCGTGAGGGGCAATCTTGTCATGGCTCGTGGAACAAAAAGAGGATCGTTGTATATTGTCGGATTACCGTCTGAGGGAGTGACCGTCCCAGTTCAGAAGAAAAACAAAGTCCGGTTCACAGAATCTCGTGGGCAGAAGAAGGTTGTCTTTGCAAGAAAGAAACCCAGAGCCACAGGTCAGATTCAGGATGAACGAGCAAGGAAAGGTTCAGGAAGACCAGTCAGAGGCGTTTGTGGCAGTGGGAGCACCAGCCGTGCTTCAGCCAAGGCTCCTAGAAGACAGTGGGTCAAGAGAACCAGTATTCCAGCTGTTGATACGTCTCCAGAAAATATCTTGCTGAGTATGGAGAGTGTTTGTTCTCAGGGAGTTCTAGGATCCGGCAGTTCGTGTCTCAAGTGGGAGCCGGTAGGGACCGAGGACGAGTCAAGGGCAGTTTCAGCCGTGACTGATGTGTTGAAGCTTCGGGGAGCTTCAACGGGCCTTTCAGTTGACTGATGAGAAGGCCGCTGTAGCAGGAGAGAGTTGAAAAAGATTACTAGACATACAAGTGTTCTAAGTGGATGGCAGTTGAAATTCTTCAAGCCTCCAAGTGGGAGATTGTTGGGCTTTGTGGAGTCTTGTGAGCCGGCCCGACCCATTACTGAAACCCTAGGTTAACTATTTGGTTTTCCTATAAATATGATCCTTGTATTTGTAATTCAAGCGGCACAAGTGAAATAAAATCCTCCTGTTACAGTCGTGGAGTAGGGAAACCGAACCACGTTAAATTCTTGTGTGTCCCGTTTGCGTTCCGTTTCTCTTTTCTCTAGATTATTTGTGTGTGTTGTGTGTTTAATTCCCAACACTAACAGCAACAACAGATGTACAATAGAGTATAAGCATTAAATAATAGAGTAAACCAATTAACAATACAAACATATCAAGGATTATATTGCTCCCCTTACATGGTGGTTTCTCTGATGAACAGGTGGACGTGCATCCATTGATGATAACTTATGAGAGATGAAGTGCATTGTTGGCCTTGAGTTTGGAGTTTGGAGCAAACAAGAGCATGCTAGATTGATGATAAAAAACAAAACATCTTTTACTCTATCTTCAGGATATGGAAGGCGTTCATCCAGCAAATTGCTAAGCTGCTCAGGTTCTATAGTCGATGAATTTGCTAGCACAGTAATGTATTCCCCGACATGCTTTCCTTTGATTATCTCCAATGATAATACTCCAAAGCTATACACATCACACATTTGTGTAACCTTCATTGTGTATGCAAGCTCTGAATAATAATACAATTTTCAACAACAATATTAACAATTAAATGAGATAAAAAAAAAACAATGGAGTGCTTGGATATAGTTCATGAACTATTTAAAACTTACCAGGTGCGACATAACCATATGTGCCTGCAAGCGCGGTGCAATTGGACGAGTCTGGATTGAGAATCTTTGCTATTCCAAAGTCTACAACACGAGCTTCATACTCAGAATCAAGCAAAACATTACTGCTACTTATGTCTCGATGAACAATGGGTGGTGAACAATCCTGGTGCATGTAAGATAAAGCAAAAGCAACACCCTTGATGATATTCACCCTTTTAAGCCAATCCAATTTCTTGGACTCAACTTCATTGCTTAAAACACTAGACAAACTCCCCCTCTCCACATACTCGTAAACCAAGAGTGAGTGTTGTGCTTTCGAACAATAGCCGTAGAGGTTCACAATGTTCCGGTGCTTAATCCCAGTCAATGCCCTTACTTCATTTATGAAGCTTTTGGGATGAGTATTCTGAAATGAAGAATGAAGTCTCTTCACAGCTATATCTCCTAATAATGGAAGGTTTACCTTGTAAACACTTCCCTGACCTCCTTGCCCAATGCAAAATTTTGCATCAAACTCTTCTGTGGCATTTAAGATGTCCCTGTACAATGCCTTCCCATCTAACATGGATATCGAAAGCCAACCATCACCATCCCTTCTTTCAACGTCTCTAACTTTCCTTCTTTTATTACACATAAAGAGCACCAATGAAAACACAGAGCAGTACTAGTGCTCCCATAACAGGAAGTACAGTGATGAGGATGAGTTTACGTCCCTTCGCCATTGAGTGCTTCTTCACCATAGAAGATGGCCTTTCGCAAGGTTGGAATCCAGTCACATTGCCACAAAGACCTTTGTTACCTTCCAATGAGGCATTGATAAAATCCTTACTGTTAGGGATTGGACCTTCCAACTCATTGTATGACAACACAACATCCTGCAAACCAATCAAACTTTCGAATTCTTCAGGAATGTGGCCAGAAAGGCTGTTGTGGGAAAGATTTAAGCTTTCCAAGTTCTTCAAATTGGTTAACTGGGGGGGTATTTCCCCAACCAAAAGATTATGGCTCAAATCAAGTACATTAAGTTGAATTATACCCCCTATCTCCTTTGGAATTTTTTGGCCAAATTTGTTGTTGCTCAGGTTCAAGTGAATCAGGTGCTGGTAATCTCCTATAAACTTTGGGACCGACCCATTCAATCTATTGTCTGATAGATCAAGGGACTCTAACTTTGTCAGTGCCCCAAGTTCTATAGGAATATTGCCAGAAATTTGGTTGTTTTTCACGGAGAGCTTAACCAGAGAGGTTAATTTTCCAAATTCCTTTGGTATTTGCCCAACCAAATGATTTGCTGAAAGATCAAGTCCCAAAAGACCTTTGATGTTTCCAATCTCTGGTGGTATGCTACCGCTAATGTTATTTCTGGCTATCCAAAAAGTAGTCAAATTCTTGTATTTCCCCCAGTTGCTGCTGAGTTCACCATGAAAATCATTGTCGCTCAAATCAATGAACTTCAGCTCGGGATGGATGCCAAAAGCTTCAGATAAATTCCCAGTAAAGCTGTTGTTATTGAAGCGAACCCTTTTGAAACTCGAGCACTTGCTCAAGCTTCTTGGGATTGTCCCTGTAAGCTTGTTACGATTCACTGTTAAACGCTCAAGTTTCCCACCATTGCAAAGCCGCTCTGGCAAATGGCCTGAAAAGTGATTGTTACTAATTGCTAAGAGAACCAAGTTATCCAAATATGCAAATTCTTTTGGAATCGAACCAGAAAGTTGGTTATCAGAAAGGTACAAAGAATTGAGCTCAGTTAAGTTACCTAGAGTAATTGGAATTGAACCACTAAGCTTATTATCGGATAAATCCAGCTCTATGAGATTATTCAAATTCCCCAACTCACTAGGAATGGGACCAGAAAGTTGGTTAGAATAAAGATACAAAAATTTGAGCTGAGTTAAGTCAGCTAGAGTAAATGGAACTGAACCAGTAAGTTGATTTTCTTGTAGCTCCAGATCATTGAGGTTTTTCAAATTCCCCAACTCTCTTGGAATGAGACCAGAAAGATGGTTAGAATAAAGGTACAAATTTTTGAGCTTAGTTAAGTAACCCAGAGTAATTGGAATTGAACCACTAAGTTGATTATTGCATAGTTCCAGATCATTGAGGTTTTTCAAATTCTCCAACTCATTAGGAATGAGACCAGAAAGTTGGTTAGAATGAAGGTACAATTTTTTGAGCTCAGTTAAGTCACCTAAAGTAATTGGAATTGAACCAGTAAGCTTATTACGGGATAGCTCCAAATCATTGAGGTTTTTTAGATTCCCCAATTCACTAGGAATGGGACCAAAAAGTTGGTTAGAATAAAGATGAAGAGTTTTGAGCTCAGTTAAGTTACTTATGTCAATAGGAATGAAACCATTTAAATGGTTGTCACTGATGTAGAGGTTCTCGACCTTTGATAGCGAGACGATTTGAGGTGGGATTTTGCCTGAAAACTGATTAGACGACAAGTCAAGATAGACAAGATTAGTGAGGTTTCCTATTGCAGGGGGGATGATACCAGAGAGCTGGTTCATGCTAAGATCAACATATTCGAGAAACGGGAGAGATGAAAATGGAAAATCATGGAGTGTACCAATGACATTAGCATTACTAATATCCAACCTGTTTATCCGACCATTAAAGCATATAACTCCATACCAACCCCTGCATGCATCACTACTTGGTGTCCATGAAGCCAATAAGGAATTATTTTTGTTTGCTTTCCATTTGAGGAGAGCAGTTGCTTCCTCAGTAGAAGCAAAATTAACTGTGAAGAGAGTGAAAAACTGAAGCAAATAAAATATTTTGGGAACCATCTTAAATGATTTCAGTTGTTTTGTGTTTGGCTATTGATCATGAGTATTGTTTTATATATATATATTTATTGTAGTGAAGTCTTGCTGAGTCAATGTTAATTATTAGAACGACTTGGGAAGTCAATGCGTCACTATTCGTGTAATTAAGTATATACCAATAAATTAAAAGGCTGTCTCTATTGTGACCTTAGCTTAAAGTTGTGCAATCACAAATACACATATTAGCTTTGAAACTAAAACATTGATACACATTATATCACCTCTAAAACAAATACACACATACAGATTGTCTCAATTTAATTTTTTGTGATACACAAAAGTTATTAGGTAGGAGATGAAAGCGCAAAATTTCAAGAACACAAGTGCCAATGACCCTGTTAATTGTTGCGTCATATTGCACAGAATTTGCATATTTTTTTGTTTAAGAAATTTCATAAATAACCATAGTTTAAATCATAATTATGAATATGCATAATTATAATTCATAGCATAGTAGGTAGTAGGTCACTTGAATTTATTTATCAGCTTGTAAAATACGGGTCTACCTAGAACGACTTGTAAGTCAACGAGTCACTGTTCATGTGAGTACATGCCAACGAATTAAAAGGGTATCTCAATTGTGGGCCTAAGCCTTAAATATGTTGAAATAAAAATTACCTATATACACACACCTTTATTTTTCATAATTTCTATTAATCCCTACTATTTTAAAATATTTCTAAAATCCCTTATTTTCCTCCTAATTCTAAGTCAGCAGATACATTACTCCTAACACAACAACCCACGTTCCTTTTCTATTTTTGTTCCTTAAATCTCTCCCGTATTTCACTCCCATAATTTGATTAGTTACATTCTTGATCCCAATTTGAATTTAAAAGGTTTCTCTCTCTAGTTACAATTGATTTCAAATCAACTTTTCATCTTTTCCATTCTTCTGTTTTTTTAAAAAAAAAGTTTCATCTTCTTCATCTTACATTGGTCGAATTAAATTCATCTGATATTAATAATTCTAGTGCTTATGAGAACGGCGTCGTTTCTAATTAATTTCTCTGCCACTTATAACTACAATTCCTAATATTAATCTTATTTTTTTGTCGAGGTGAATTTTTCTGAATTTTTTTTGTGTGTGGGTGTACTTGAATATTCTTCCTATGATACAGGAGTGACAGGAAAGACTGATGGTCAACCCCAGATAAACCATATTAGGGCCTGTTTGGCTCAGCTTTTAAGCTGGTCAAACTGACTTAAAAGCTGATTTTTGACTTATTTGACTGTTTGGCAATACTCAAAATAGCTTATTTTAAGTTAAAAAAAAACTTATTTTAAGCCAAAAGTTAAAAGCTGGGGTAGGGGTAATTTTTTTTTTTTTAGCTTATAAGCTGTTTTAAGTTGACCATACTTTTACCCTTTTGCCCTTAATATTTTTATATAATCCCCAAATTACCCATCCTTACCCTCACATTTTCTTCCATTTTTCCATTTTTCCTTCTCACGCTTGGCACATATAACTTAAATAAAAATTTATATTCTTCTTATAAATAATTTGTGATAATAAAAAAATATGTGAATGATAGATAATTATTATTACATATGGATGAAACTAAAATAAATCTTAAATCGTTCTTTGATCTATTCAAATTAAATATCTTTAAAATCTATAATAAGTTTATATTCCTCTTATAAATAATTTGTGATGAGAAAGAAATTGTGAATGATAGCAAAATATAATTATTTATGGCTGTAAAATATAAATTAATTAACTTTTATTATGTTAACAGTTTTTAAGGGTATTTCAGACATTTTGATTTAAAAAGCTATTTATCAGCACTTATTTGCCAAACACATCAACAACCTTTTTTTTAACTTCAGCACTTTTATCCAAACACATAACTGCTTATTTTAAAAATAAGTTTCAGCACTTTCAAAAGTACTTTTTTAAAGCTGTTTTTATTAAGCCCATCCAAACGGGCTCTTAGTTCATCAAGTTGTAATGAGTATTAGATATAAATTTTTGATAGATGTTTGATATTTCCTTTGTTAGTTATTTCAAAAATCTAATGTAATAATGACAAGGTATTGTTCTCATAAGGTCATGTATCATAAGTTTAAGTATTATCTAGATACATTAAATTCTAATTTTATTCTCGTTTTCAACAGGTGTTATGAATGTATGAAGTTATAAAGTTTTCATTGTAGAATAGGTTATAATTTGTAGAATCTTATATTATATACTATAATTAAATCGGATACATAATAATGAGTATGTAAAGTTTAATTAGTGTTATATATAAGTTTTTGATACATTTACACTTTATCAAGTTAAAGTTAGTATCTACATTTGATACACAATTAAAATACTTCATACTTGCTATATGTATCATTTTGTATCATATTCAAATAAATGTCAGTTTGTTATAAATAAAACCTGAATTTAGTACATTAATTTATATGTATGCTCAATGTATAAAAGACTAAAGTTCAAATTATATTATGGGTATAAACTGCAGAATAATGTATAATAGTCTAAATAGTTGTACTGATGATACGTAAATGTCATATTATGAATGTATGATGTTACATTTTATAGAAGATGCAAATATCTGTCAAATTGTATACAACATCATTTGATATTAAGTATCAATTACTATTTATTATTATTAAGTATCAACTAAGACCTAAGAGTCAATTCATAGCACTATCTCAAGACGATATGGTTAATGTTGAATAGAGATTATTTATTAGTTTTTTGACACTTTTTTTTAAAATGTTATTTTTGAAATACACTAGCTCTAGTTTTAGAATTTTTGTTTTTTATTGTTTTAAGATATTTGTACTCATATTTTAGAGTGTTTCTATAAAAATCATTTATATTGACTTTAACCTTTATTATTGTTAGAAGTTATTTACAGTATGGATATTCGAATAAAATTAAGTATTAGGTTCATAAATGCATATATATACACTATATTATTTTTTCTAATTAGTTTTAGTTAATTACTACTACATTTTAACACCTAACTAATGCAATGTAATTTATAACTTGACTGTTGATTCAATTATGTAACTTGATAACTTAGTTCTAGTTAGTTGCGTATTGATTTATGCTGATACATTGAATAATTAATTGAATTACTTGCTAATTCATTCATGTACCTATTGATAAATTAATTCTTAATCATTGTGATACATTTAAATATACACTTTATTAATTTTATATGCTTACCTTTTCACAATCCTATTGTATAAGATACACCATTTCATTAAGAACATGATACACTATATAAAAAATATATTTAATTCTTATTAAGTGGTACCATCTTCACAAACACAATCTCTCGTACATTATTATCAAATACCTCATAATACATTATTTTAAACAGAAGTATATATGAAACCAATTTGTTACAAAAATAAACACAAAGTTCAAAATATTAACATTTTAATTTATTGTATCAGAATTTCACCTAATAATTAATTGTAATGTTCTATCAAGGTAAAAATGAAAAAAACAAAAAAATTAAAAATCTATAATTTCAAAATAATGTATCGAAAACACGATAGTATTCTAAAAAAATGTCACTCTTCTTTCTAAAAAAAGTACAAGTTCTTCAACTGTGATCTTCTTTTTCACTACTTCCGCCATCTGCGCACACTTGAAAGTTAGAGAGACATCACATATCAATCAACTCATTTTAAAGTACACGATAGCCTAATGAAAACTAACTCCAGATACATGATAATTTATATATTGATGCATACCTTCATATAATGATAAAGAAATCTATATATTGATATATAAAAAAATAAATTTTATATGTATCTAATACGTTATAGTAACAACACACTGACTCACATGTAGAAAATCTATTACATACATATCAAACTAAAATTGAATCAAGTTGATACTTTTTATTAACAACACACATCAACTCACAGATCTTCAAACCCACAACATGTACGTCAAAACTTTAATGTATCATGTTCTAGCCAATAACGTATCATGACTTATCGATCAATATACAAATTCATGAATGAAAAAACAATGATTAAAGCATATAAATATGTATTGGATACTTTTTATATCAATCTTTTAACTCGAAACTCGAAGTTATGGCAAAGAAGCATAACTAATTTTGCCCAAGATAATAATAAAATAACAACTTTCAAATACTTTCATATTTGAGATCTGTCATCACACTGGCAAGCAACCACCAACACAAAAATAAAGATACCAAGAAAGTTGTCAAAGAAATTCAGACATGATCGTCGATCATAGTGAGATTTATGTAGAATTCAAAGAACTCAAAAGCTACGATTTTCGATTTTTCTCCCTTCGAGTGTGCAGTCAAAATCAAAATATTCATCGTGTATCTTGTCAAATTTTCAACAAAAATTTTGAATCCTACTTGAAAATTTCTTTGTTGAAATAGGGGCAAAGATGAAAAGGAATTTTGAATTTTGAATAGATTTGTTATTTTATGATTTAGTTTCTGTGATTGATATAAAAGAGGAATTGAATACCATACATTATGGAACTTTTATATGATTTTCTTATTTGTTTTCCTTTTTAAGCGCAACAACCATATTTATAATGTATCACAATTAATGTATCCGGACAACCAATTATGTATCCGGATAATATATAATTCAAGGGATTTTTGTAAAATAGAAAAAAGTAGGGATAAAAAGTAATTTAGATTTTACACTATGGGTTTTATGTAAATTATACAAATATATTTTGATATAAAAAAGTCATTTGAGCTAATGGACATGCAATAGGAAGAAATTACACAACTTGCCCTACAAAAGAGTATCTTTATTTTTTAGTAATACTCACAACCGGAGCGTTCACGTTTAGATAAAATTAATTCAAATTGAAAAATCGAATTAAATCGATAAAATAAAACCAATTTTATTTGAGCTTGGTTTGGTGTTAGATTTTTGAAAACTGATAGTAATTGATTTGATTATGAATTTATTCAGAAAAAGCAAAGTCGAAGAAATAACTGAACTCGACCGATAAATTCTATAGATATGTTTTATTAATACATGCTTAATATATATTTTTATAAACAATTTTAAAAATCCTTATATGTTTTTGTTAAAATTTCTTTATAATTTACTTATTGAAAAGCAAAAATGTCAAGATGAAAACATTTATCTTATTAATTTTTCGTTTAAATATTACTTTCTCTTCCTTCTAAGCCAATATAGTAAATTTTATAGCTTTATTCACAGTAAATTCAGTGATCAAAAGCTCAAAATTTCAATCATGTCGTTCTCACTTTGTTCACATTTGAATGAATTATTTTTTTTATTTTTGTCTATGGTTAATAAACGAACCAAAATCGATAAATATGTATTATATTTGATTCGATTTGGTCTTAATAATTTTAAAAACCGATTAAATTAATTTAATTTTTAATTCTAACCGATCCAACCCGACCCGCGAACACCCCTACTCCCATCTTATGCTTAGAGGACATAAGTTCTTTAACTCATGCAACAGGATGGTATGACACAAAAATATAAATTTTACGCCCCATGAAAGTTATTTGTTATTATGAAAATAAAATTTTTAACCCAACCAAAAAAATTATTTAAGAACCCAAGTGCCAACAACACTGAATAATTGTATTGTTTTAGCAGGCCATGTAGAGCGGAATGTTGAAATCATTGTTCGGATGGCGTGCTGGACTTGGGGTACCGCTCGGAAGTAAAAAGATAATGAGCAACATAAAATACGGTATATCCCAGAATTACAAACTTTTAGGTATTAGAGATATAAACTTAACAATGTGTAAACCAAACTATGATTATTATTGTTAGACACAAATCTCTGAACATTGAAAAAATATATGGTTTATTATTGTAAACACCAAATGTGACGAATTCTTCACCGATAAGATATATATGTTGAAATTCTTCAATTGGATAGGCCAGACAATAATAAGACAGAAGAAATTATAAACGTCCCAACTCTATGCGCCTAGCAAACCAAACAGCTTTCGGCAGGGATAGACATTAGTTCGCCCATAATCATAATAAGAGCGGCACTTGAACAGATTGAATTACATTTAGACGGATCAAAATAATAAATGAATCGAACCTTATTTCAACCCAACCCAATTTGTTTGGGCCAAAACAAATTAGATAGCTGGACCAATAATGAATCATAACCAAACCCGCACAAATTGTAGTAGATTTGATATCTTTGTTATTTTACAAGGTTTTAGTACCTACTTTCTCTGTTTCTATTAATTCATTCTTTTTGAAACCATATTTAATAAGGACAAAATTAACTTCACTATACTAATTACTGTTATCTTAATATATGTGCCTTTTCTAAAATGAACTAAAAAGGGACAGAGTAATAAAACTATTATTTTTAGAATTATAGCAATATATAAAGTATAAAATCAAATATATTTTAACAAGAACTCTCAAAAATAAATTAGACTAACATAAGCAGGTCATTAACCAACCAAGACCTAAATGGGTTGCGTTGTATTGGGCGGTTTGACTATAATTTTGCCACCAGAACAAAATTGAAGCATGAAACTTGAGCAATGGCAATAGGTCCATCACACTACAACAGAGTATTTCGTAACAAGTAACCAAATTTATATCTAGTTACCTTCCCCAACTTCCTCTCCAAACAAGTGAAATTCAGCCATTTAGCAAAAAGAGATTGTTCAATATGGTAACAAGCACATACGAACAAGACTCATATGAGAGGACACAAATTCTGTAGGGGTAACACCTAAATGAGGTAATTTAACCGCTGTCCAGGGACACAAATTCCAGACACTTGAAGATGTAATCAAAGAAGGTTATGTTCGATAAATTAAACATCTCACAGGAATCGATTTGATAATGTGCACACATCTCAATGAAAAAGAACCCAGATTGGTGCATAACAGAGGAGACATGGCAGTCAGCACATCATGAACACACAGCTTAAGCTCCTTCAGAAGGCACGTGCAGAGGATCCAATTAAACACATCAAGCAAACCATCAACACCAAAAAGCAGGATCAGTTTGATAAGCAATCAGCCAACAGCAACAACAGATCTACAGATATCAGCTAGAACTTCACAAGTATAAGCATGAAATCATGCACTGTATAGGTGTGTGCTATGTACTTGAAGAACACTTTCAAGACCATAAAGCAAATAGACACTAGAACAAAGTATTAGTGATTGGGAAATTTAATATTATTTGTTCATTTTAAGATGAATAAAGAATTAAGTCTGCAAGATGTTTATGGTCAAACCACTACCCTTGGAACTCATTGAGATTAGATCTTATATCGAAATCTTTACTCGGCATAACATATCTCGCCTAGGAATCAACTTCAACTGCTACACTTAGACATGTGGATTCCTTTCATCTTAAAGATGATCACAGCTAAACACCTTCTCACGGCAGAATATGAAGTTAAGACAAAAACGAAATGACTGTCAGGCCAAAGGGCATTAACCTAGTGCGACTTCAGTAATTCATGAGTTTCTTATCCTTACCGATCATGAGAATCCAGAACATCTGTATAGAAAATGTAATTTTCACCAGCAACAAAAATACAACAGCAAAGCTAAAACAGCACCAACAGCTGCTGCATCTGCTTGCATTCAACCAACAAACAGTAGTATGTCACCAGCAACAAATTATAAGCAGCCAAGTTAAAACAGCATCTACAGCTGCTGCATCTCCTTGCCATTCAGCGAAGAAACAGTAGTTTGTGAACGGCAACAAAATTACAACCAACAGCAAATATAACAGCATCAACAGCTGCTGCATCGTCTTGTGATTCAGCCACATTGACTTTTCACGGACCCAACTATAGAAGGCCAATAATTCCCATCATAAGTAAATTACAAACAAGGTATACCATCACAATATACCATGCAAGTATATTTTGAATCAGAAAAGCAATAAGAAACCAAAAAAGGCAGACAGAAAATCCACAGAAGCGTAATTAAAAACCAACAGTAGAAATCTTAATATCACAAAATCATTCCATAATACCAGAATGCAGAGGTAACATCAAAAGAAGTTCTGGTTAAGTACAACAAAAAGAAGTTAAACCTTATAAATAAGTCTGGCCAACCAGTTCTAGCAAGCAGAATACAGATGAAAGGATCATTCACTTAGGAATTTCCTGATACGCAGCATCAACCAAAGCCAGATTACAACTGTGGCTCCTCCCTTGCTCCTCAATCCTGCAAAATAAAATAATTTTTTTTATCAAGTTTATACTACAAAAAAAAGTATATGACAGCCACAACTTACATCAGCATCAGAATGTGGCAAGGGGCTGCGAGAACCAGCACGTCTACCCCGCGGTGATATACTCTTTGGAGTTGGAGACCGGTCCTTGTGATTACGTCCATCTGGACTAGCATCCCTAGGAGGAGTTGTTCTTCGTGGAGAAGGGCTCCTTCGAGGACTGGGGCTACGGCGAGCAGGGGAGGCACTTCTATAAAAAATGAAAAGTTAGATAGCTTATAAAAATAGTTCTCCATGGGGGATGAGAGATGAGAAGCAGAATATTAACAAGAAAAGGTCTACCTTCCATGAGACCGACTTCGGCTGCGCCTGTCCTCATCATATTTACCTCTCCCACGACCTCTGTGGTAATCAGGGCTGCGGCTTCTGCTCCGATGACGGTTATCTCTGTC
Source organism: Solanum chilense (assembly GCA_032847665.1). Lineage (NCBI taxonomy): Eukaryota > Viridiplantae > Streptophyta > Magnoliopsida > Solanales > Solanaceae > Solanum > Solanum chilense. The sequence goes on along the minus strand of CM064966.1, from coordinate 65,453,492 downwards.
TCTTCCACGGTACTGATCACGCTCATACCTTCCCCTACTTCTACTTCTACTTCTACTTCGGCTTCTCCTTCTAGAATCCTTGTCCCTATGATCACGATGCCTAAGATAAACAAAAAAAAAAGGATGAAGATCAGATTGTGGATACAACTCTTCAACCTCTCTTAGCTAAAAAGCAAAATGGCAATCATTCAACTCAAGTACCACACAAAAAAGGAAGCAATATTATGTGCATACTTCCACCTTGTTTTTGGAGAGGAATTAGTTATAGAAGAAGAATATAAACCCGTATCTATTCTAAACCAAAATATGCCCGTATCCATTCTAAACCAAAATATGCTTATCCACAAAAGCTCAAACATTTATGCCTTGATGGGATCACCACATTCCCCACACACACACAAAAAGCTTTGGAGTTATAGCTTGTTCTGTACACAATCCCAAGACAGAAAACTGATATTAGTATCCAGTCGGGCAGTAGATGATGATGCTAGACGGCGCCTCCATCTAATCCAACTGAAACATGTTCGTGAACCTACTCAGTTGTTTTGAGATGTCGGCAATCTAAATTGCTTTAACTAATTAATAACAAATGTTTTCATCCATTTACTAATGGCAGGAAACAAGTAAAATCACAACATTATTGTTATCATAAACATTAATGGCTCAAAGTAAGATAACAATGTTACTGATTGCCCTATTTCCCCCTCACTCAGTTTACCACATTGAGATGGTTGTTACACACTGCAGAGGAATTGAAAGCATGAAGACCATATAACATCAGTAGCAACTCAATCAATCAATTCAATCAGAGGAAAAATCTTAGCCAAAAAAAGAAGATCAAGAAATCTGCAAATTTATTAAAGGCAAGTTCAATTACGACAGCTGATGAAGAAAGAGAGTTTACTAAGTAGGTGTTTGGCCGTTAAAATTAAAAATTATTAACTTTATTTGAATTTTAAAAGATGGAGTCGTGTTTGACCATACCTTTTACAAAGAAAATTGAATTTGGATACACTTTCTCTAAATATGAATTAGAGCCTGTTTGGATTGGCCTATTTCAAGTGCTTTTTCAAGCCAAAATAACTTTGAAGCACGTTTGGAGAGTTTGGATAATTTCAAAAAATGCTTATAAGCACTTGGTTTTAAGCTAAAATGGTAAAATAAGCCACTTATAAGTCAAAAGCTAATCCATACAGGCTCTAAATTAGTTATTTTACTCATGATTTGATCATTAGTGTAATACTGAATTCATGTATGCCATATTATGCTTTTTCATAGAGTATGTGCTTCAAAGAAAAATAACATCTTGTATATGGATGGACCTACTCAACAAATATTTGTGTAAATTTCCCACTTCACAAGCAAGATGCAAATAGTTCCTATATTGTCTCCTTTTTTCCATTTTTCCAGCGCAAAAAATGAAAAACTACCGCGCCACTGTTAACTTTTATAAAATAAGAATGTGAAATTCTTATCATCTGGTACATGCAAATGATTACTTAGGGTGAGAATAGAAGCAAATGGCGTTTTAAACCAATTAAGGTGAGTATAGAAACAAGCATTTTCTTGATCAGTTACTCCTATCTAGCTGATTGAGAGGGCAACTTGAAGGGACATCTTTCTCCTAATCGTCGTAGATTTTTTTTCTAGGCTCCAAAGTTCATTGTATGATAATTAATTTTTAACTTCTACAACTTGAATGAATAGAATTAGAGAATTGGTGACATGGGCAGTTGTGAAGTTATGTGTGTGATAACATTAAAAAATCAATTTTATTACAAGATCATGTCTGAAATTCCCCATCTTCTTCTATGACCACGCAAAGCACAAGTAAATTGATTAGTGAACAAACATATTGTGTGCTTTAAGGAAGCGGTGCACTTCACTTCGTTTCACTTGTAAAAATCCGTTGATGTAGAAAGCATGTCTGATCAAATATTCACATGAATTTCCCTATAGGAAGTATCCCCAATGTTTCATGATTACAAAATCAACAAAGATGATGACCAAGATTACACTAAAACAAACAATTATATTCTAATGGAAATCTCAATGTCCATGATAATACTTTAAGTGGCATAATTAAATTAAGCTCTTACCTTGGTCTAGGACTACGGCTTCTTGACCTCCCTTTAGGCCTTTGTACAGGCTCCAAAATTCTACCTTTGTCACTGATCACAAAAACAATCCTAGTCTGTCAGACATGGTTTTACTCCCACAAACAAAAGGTTATTACAAATTAGTTTATAGGAGAAAGATGCACCTAAAAATACATGTTAGATTATAGGATGCACCTAAAAAATACACATATGAAAATCACAACTTTAAACAAGGAAATCTCCACAACTTAAGGAATACTTGCATCAAACAAGACTTACATTCTCTCAGCATTAGGGCCGTACTTCGCAAATCGAACCATGATTTCCCGACCATCTACAACTCTTCCTGTGACCAAATATCAGTGTGAACAACAGCAACATAGGCTACCATCCAAATATTAGTGTGATCACTTACCATCAAGCTTTTCCACTGCTTTTTGCGCCTCATCCTGATACTTGTAGCGCACAAATGCAAAACCCCTAGAATCTCCAGTTCTGAAGCACAAATAAGCATTGTACCAGTCTAAGACTAGAGATATGGCTACATCTTTGTCTATTTCCACATCAAGATAACACTAAGACATCATACATACATCTCGGTTCATAAGTAATGTAAGATAATCAGAAGTAACACTTGAAAAGGAGAAATCATTTCCTTCCCACTCTATTTCTTTATATAATGGTAACGAATACCTGCATCCTTCTACCTAACAGTGCAGGTACCCGCTAAAGCTGCTCACCAAGGGGAGGGCAAGTAGGAAGAAATAACACAACTTAAAATAATAATTTGAATTATGTATTATATATTTATATTACAACAACATAACAAGTATTATCCCAAAAGTAGAGTCTAGAGAGACTAGGATGTACCCAGACCTTACCCCTACCTTTGTGTGGTAAGGAGGCTGTTTTCAAAAAGTATGCATTATATTAATGGTCATTAAATATTATATCAGGATAATATTTGAAAAGTCTCTTTGATAAAGAATATATCAAATGAATTTATATTTTCAAAAGTAGCAACACATACAAAACTCAGACTCGTCAAAGTTATAAGTAAATTACATGGTGATTATTAGTTTCAAGATGTCGAACAATTTAGATCTCCTGGAATAAAATGTATCATATAGGCATCAAATAACGAAGTTGGTGGAGAAAAAATAACACAGCAATCAAATTAACATCACAAATAAAATTATGCAAACAATAAGGGTACTGAAAAAGCCGAAGAGACTTCCACTTCGTAAACACGGCCAAATATACAGTAACAATACTATAAAAGTACTTATTAACGCTTCTGCAAAAAAAAAAAAAAAGTATGAAAGATAAGAACCTTCGGTCTCTAGGGATAAAGACATCGACTACTTTTCCATACTTATCGAATAGAGGAAACAAGTCATCAGCAGTGGTACCTGTACAGGGAAACAGTGATTAACTACCAGATTCAATAACTTTGCTAGAAAAGAAGAAAAAATTGCTAAAAATAGGGAAAGAGAATGGATAATTACGAAAAGTAACGTTGAGAACGAGCAGAGAGTAGGTGTCTTTGATGTCCGGTGGGCCTGATCTACCGAAGTGAGACATCGCCGTTCGCCGGTGTGAAGACAGATAAGGTTGATTAATGGTTAGGGTTTGAGCTATATGGATGCTTGTAGAAGTAAGCCAATGTTGTATATTTGGTATTTTATACCAAATTGCCCTCGATATATTTGCAAAGGTTCAGTTTATGCCTCCTATTTGGAGAAAATGATAACAATAGTCCCTTATGTTTTTGGATTGATTTAAAATTGGTCTTTGAAATATGAACATGAGCAGTTTTAGTCCTTTAACTAGTGTACCAAAGCACCTTTGTAGTCTCTGCTATGTATATTGATTTATACACAAATAAAAAATTATTATTACTAAAATATAATGATAATTATTTTTACCACATTGATTCTTGACACTTGAAATTACCATTTAGTGAATTAGGTTTCTTAGAAAGAGGAAAAAGATGAATAGTGAAATTGAAATTGCATTTCTTGATTATTGATTTGTAATTTAATGGCATTAATAATTTAATAATACATAATTGTGCCTATTAACTTAGCTTTATTTCATATTTTTGCCCACAAGTAGATACTTAAACTTATATAAATAAATAAATATAAGTCTTATTGGCACAATACATGCATAGGACATAAATTGTTATGTAGAATATCATGTAGAACGTGTGTGTCTATTAGTCCAAATTTATACAAATTTAAGTCTCTACTTATGCACACCCAAAAATATTGAGAAAGGCAAATGAGATGAATTGTTTGCCTTTTAACAACTAACAACAAAAAATTAATAATTGCCAAATAATCTTTAAAATGAAATGACATAATCCATAAAAATATTCTTAACTTGGCTTCAATGGATAACTATGTCCTTCAACTTTGAGTGCACAATAAACACTTAAATTTGTATACAGTTGAACAAATAGACACACTTATCATACATGACATAATACATGTAGGAGTCAGTAGGACGCCACGTATGACACAAAATCATAATGTATGGTGTCATGTAGGACGAATGTGTCTATTTGTTCAATGTTATACAGTTTAAGTGTACTTGTGCACACCAAAAATTAAAGATCATAGTTGTCAAAATCAAGTTAAGTGTCAAAATTAAGATCATAGTCGTCAATAGGGGTGTACATAACCGGGTTAGTTCGGATTTTTTAAATATCAAACCAAATCATTCGTGTAAAACTTTTAAATTATAAACCAAACCAAAATAATGAAATTTGGATTTATTTGGATTTTTCAATCTCGGGTTGGTTTGAGTTTTTCAAATACCAAACCAAACCATTATGTCAAATTTTAAATTTATAAATCAAACCAAACTAATAAACTTCAATTTTTCTAGACTTTTAGATTTTCGGTAAGTTTGCATACAAACATATAACTAACATGTGCTCCAAATATATCTTTAGTCAACAAAAATACAATTATCTAAGGTGTTTATTAAAAAAAAACACAAAATTTGAGATAAGCATTAATGACAAGAAAGTATTCAATAAAAAATAATAATGAAAACATCGTACAAAATAAATATTGTAAAGTCATAACGAAAATAATCATAATTTAAAAGTACATTATGCTAAATTAAGTTTAATAAGTATTAGTTACATTATTAAATATTTAAGGAAAATTAAAATTAGATTATGTATTTTAATTGTCTAAACTAATGTAAAACCAAAGAACAACTATTCAATATCATTGTCATTCTTAGTGTTGAATTGATTTTCTTTTTGGATTAGAATTAGTTTGATTTTGATTTAAGTTTTATTATAATCATCAACATTTATGAACTATAATCTTTATTGAATCATTCCGAATTCTAAGTTTTAAACTTGAAATAATATATTAAATAATAAAAACTATGAAGTAGTATAAGAAATATTTTTAAATGATTCCAAAGTAAATATTTTTATTTATAAAATAAAAATTTTAAATTATATATATAATATCGGGTTGATTTTTTTTTTGTTAAAACCAGAATATCTTAAATATAGTTGGGTCTTTTTTTTCAATACCAAACCAAGTTAAACCAAATCATTAGTCCATTTTTTTTTTACTTGACTCAATTTGTGATTTGGTTCAATTATCAAAATCAAGTTGTGTCATATTATATTAAATGAAATCCTTAGCCTCCTTCACATTTACTAGCCTTTCCCACACTCAATTAATATTTGTAGTAATTATTATTTATGTATTTTAAAGAAGAATTTTCTTTTAAAAAACATATAAGAGTAATAGACCATGAATAAAGTTATCTCAAGAACACCTATAGTGCTACAAAAGTTCTATTTTCAGACACGATTAACTAAAAAATTGTTTATATCGATGTCATTTTCTATGTTAGAGTTTATCTATACGTTCTAGAAAAAATCACTACAACTTGAAAGCATGATAACATAAAATCTAAGTTATCATTATATCAATATAATAATAAATATGTTTTAAAGCAAAATAATAATAATTTTAAAAAAAAAAGTTAACTTCTGAGGCATGCATTTTTTATGTTTGAAACTTGTGCTCCTAGATTCTAGAATTTACGCCATATGAATCTACATCTTCAATTTATGTACCGAAATGTGTTTGATATGTCCCATCCCCAGACTCACCCTAATATTTTTTTGAAAACATCATTAGCAGTGACAAGTAAAAAAATGAAACTAATTTTAGAATAATGGATAATTAAAAGTAAACAAAGAAAAGTATTTAGACATATATAATTTTGGCATAATATATAAATATGCTCATTAACCTGACTTCGGTCGATATTTATACTTTTCAACTTTGAGTGTACACAAGTAGACACACGTGTCTTATATGACATAATACACTTAGAATGTCATGTAGACACAGAATCGCCATGTAGAACGTGCGTCTTGTAGGACGAATGCGTCTATTTGTTTAATTTATACAAATTTAAGTGTCTATTTGTGCACACCCAAATATCATAGTTAACCGTTAGAAGTCAAATTAAGCATCATGGTTACTTAATTGAATGTTCATTCTACTTTTTTGTACAAAATTATTCATAAGTGTAGTGTTTATATAATGGGTAAAATAGTCCTTCAATAATTAAGAGATATTTTGGTAATTTTGCTTTTCAATTTAGTTTTTTCCCACTTTTACAATAGTATGATAGGGTGATAATATGATTTAAAGGTCAAAATGCTCATTTAGGAATTTGACACATGATTTTGGTAGGTACCATTGAGCGAGCTCCGAGCTAGGAGCTCACGTTGAGTATTAGGCGTATGTTTATAATGCACAATCGGACATCTAAGATGAAGTTTCATGAAACTAAACCCTACACATGAATCTCAAGACATTTTGTCATTGTTCGTCGTGAACGAGTTCCCTAAAAAAACCTGTAAAAAGTTTTAAAAGGTTATTTATTAAAACAGAGATCTAGGTCAAGAGGACAACAACAACACTTAAATGTAACATGACTCTGGAAGAACAGACACTGGAATGTTAATACCACTCTATGCTTTTTTATTGTTTCTTACTTTAGGCACTTTGTCAAGGTCAAGCAGATATTGCTTTTCGCTCAGCTACCTCATTACAAAGAGCTCGTAACGAGTGGGTGCTCGATCTTGAATTTTACCCCACTCCAATTATAGTTGTCTAGATTATATATAAATACTTTTTGTTTATGTACTGGACACGAGAAAATAAATAAGAAACTATTTAATTTTCGAATATGGAACAGAGACCCTGCGTGATTGACTGTTTCTTCATGAAATAATTCCACAGAACATGGCCCACGATAGTACCTTGAGTCTTGACAGTCATGTACATATTAGAAGACTTGTGAATCTTTCTAAGTCTACCCGTATTTTACAAGTTGAGAACTAAATGCCATTGACTTACAGAGACCAAGTTATAATTCATTACAATATAAATACAAGTATAACCATGCACAACTTCATCACAAACCAAAAACAATATTTTAATTATTAGCAAATGATGATAGTTCCCACAATTTTTAATTTCCTTCAGTGTGTTACATTCTTATATTTGCTACCACTGAGGAAGCAACTGCTCTTCTAAAATGGAAAGCAACTTTCCAAAACCAGAACAATTCCTTATTGGCTTCGTGGACGCTAAGTGGACCTGCTGGTACCAATAGCATTGGAGCGGCGAGTTCTAATGCATGCGAGGACTGGTATGGAGTTACATGTTCTAACGGTAGGGTATACAAGTTGAATATGACAAATGCTGGTATCATTGGCACACTGTATGATTTTCCATTTTCTTCACTCCCTTTTCTTCATTATCTTGATCTTAGCATGAACAACCTCTCTGGCACTATCCCACCTGAAATAGGAAAGCTCACTAATCTTGGCTATCTTGACTTGTCCTTCAATCAAATTTCGGGCGTAATCCCACCACAAATCGGCTCATTAACAAAGCTTGAGACCCTCCACATCTTTAACAGCCAATTAAATGGTTCAATTCCGGAGGAAATAGGTCACCTAAGGTCTTTGATTGAGCTAGCTTTGAATTCTAACTCTCTTAGTGGTTCAATTCCTGCATCATTGGGGACTTTGGACAAATTGTCTTATTTGCATCTGTATGAGAACCATCTTTCTGGTTCCATTCCAGCAGAAATAGGAAAACTTGTCAATCTCCTTCAACTTTTTCTTGATTCAAACAAGTTAACTGGTCATATTCCTCCAGAAATCGGAAAACTTGTCAATCTCGTTCGACTTTATCTTGATTCAAACCAATTAAGTGGTCACATTCCTGCCGAAATAGGGAAGATGAAGTCACTTCAGGAGTTAAGTATAAGCACAAACAATTTTTCTGGTCCAATTCCCAAAGCTATAGGAGAATTAACTGAGCTCCAACTCTTGTACCTTCATTCAAACCAACTTTCTGGTCCCATTCCTAGTGAATTGGGGAACCTGAAACAACTGCATGATCTGCAGTTATCCACTAATCAACTTACCGGTCCAATTCCTACTTCTTTTGGCAAATTGAGAAACTTGCAAACTTTGTTTCTCCGTGTCAACAAACTTTCTGGTTCTATACCAAAAGAACTTGCATATTTGGACAACTTGGTTGTGATAGAAATGGATGAAAATCAGTTTTCAGGCCATTTGCCTGAGAATCTTTGCCAAGGTGGGAAACTTGAGGACTTCACAGTGAATAGTAACAAGCTGACAGGGCCAATACCAAGAAGCTTGAGCAACTGCTCCAGTTTCCAAAGGGTTCGCTTCAATAACAACAGCTTTACTGGGAATTTATCTGAAGCTTTTGGTAACTATCCGGAGCTGCAGTTCATTGATTTGAACGACAATGATTTTCATGGCGAACTCAGCAGCAACTGGGGGAAATGCAAGAATTTGACTACTTTTTGGATAGCCAGAAATAACATTAGCGGTAGCATACCACCAGAGATTGGAAACATCAAAGGTCTTTCGCGACTTGATCTTTCAGCAAATCATTTGGTTGGGCAGATACCAAAGGAATTTGGAAAATTAACCTCTCTCATTAATCTCTCATTGAAAAACAACCAAATTTCTGGCAATATACCTCAGGAACTTGGGTCACTGACAAAGTTAGAGTCCCTTGATCTATCAGACAATAGATTGAATGGGTCGATCCCAACGTTTATAGGAGATTACCAGCACCTGTTTCACTTGAACCTCAGTTGTAACAAGTTTGGCCAGAAAATTCCAAAGGAGATAGGGGGTATGACTCATCTTAATGTACTTGATCTGAACCATAATCTTCTTGATGGAGAAATTCCTGCTCAGTTTGCTAGTTTGCGGGACTTGGTGAACTTGAATCTGTCCCACAACAGCCTTTCTGGCCACATTCCTGAAGAATTTGATAGTTTGTCTGGTTTGCAGGATGTTGTATTGTCATACAATGAGTTGGAAGGGCTAATCCCTAATAATAAAGCTTTTATGAATGCCTCATTAGAAGGTAATAAAGGTCTTTGTGGCAATGTGACTGGATTCCAACCTTGCGAAAGGCCATCTTCTATGGTGAAGAAGCACTCAATGGCGAAGGGACATAAACTCATCCTCATCACTGTACTTCCTATTCTGGGAGCATTAGTGCTGCTTTGTGCTTTCGCTGGTTCTCTCTTTATGTGTGACCAAAGAAGAAGAGTTGGAGACGTTGAAAGACGGGATTCCATTGACAAAGATGATGGTCTGCTTTCAATATCCTCATTACATGGAAGTTCATTATACTGGGATATCTTAAAAGCCACAGAGGAGTTTGATGCAACATTTTGCATTGGGAAAGGAGGGTTTGGAAGTGTTTACAAGGTAAATCTTCCATCATTGGGAAATGTAGCTGTGAAGCGACTTCATTCTTCACTTGAGATTAAGCATCACAAGAGCTTCATGAATGAGGTAAGCGCATTGACAGGGATTAAGCATCGGAACATTGTGAGACTCTATGGCTTTTGTTCTAATGCACAACACTCGTTCTTGGTTTACGAGTATGTGGAGAGGGGGAGTTTGTCTAGTATTTTGAGCAACGAACTAGAGTCCAAGAAATTGGATTGGCTTACAAGGGTGAATATCATCAAAGGTGTTGCTTATGCTTTATCTTACATGCACCATGATTGCTCACCACCAATTGTTCATCGGGACATGTCAAGCAGTAATGTTTTGCTTGACTCCGAGTTTGGAGCTTGTGTTTCAGATTTTGGCATAGCTAAGATTCTCAAGCCAGACTCATCCAATTGTACTGCACTTGCAGGCACATATGGCTATGTAGCACCAGGTAAGATCTAACTTCTTATCCTTTTTTCAGTTCATGAACTATATCTGCACACTACACTATATATTGTTTCCATCTCATTTGCAACTTTATTGTTTCAGAGCTTGCCTACACATTGAAGGTGACGGAGATGTGTGACGTCTACAGCTTTGGAGTATTAGCATTGGAGGTAATCAAAGGAAAGCATCTTGGATGTGCAGCTAAGCGATTTGCTAGATGAACGCCTTCCACATCCTGAGGATGAAGTAAAAGAGTTTTTGGTTTTCATCGTCAAGCTAGCAATCTCGTGTTTGGTTGAAAATCCAAAATCAAGGCCAACAATGCACTTCATTTCTCATATGTTATCAATGGATCCACCCAATCATCAGATTCCATGAAAGTGAGATTCCTCGAGATGTAAGGTGCCCTTGTATGGAAAAGGTTATGCTCGGCACCAAGTGGTTGTGAAGTAGTAACAAGTTTGTTGATCAGAACTTCCACAGCAAAACATTATTAAGACTTGCTTTTTGTATTGTTGAGTTGCTTATATAGATTACTTATTTTAACCTGAAAGATTCAGAGCCTCCGTACTATAGAATATATACAAATTATAGTATACTATATACTGATGTTAAGTAATAAAAGCAAAAACCATGTTCTATGAGTACTACTGATGTTAATTTAAATAGTGAAAAATCTTGAACTGTGAATGCTTCTATAATTTGAAACACTCTGTAAGTTGAGTGTCAATTGATTGGACACTCTGGTTCACCCCACTAAGCACCAAAGCATAGCTGCATTCCCTGATGTTAAGAACTTGCCACAAAAGCAGCATCACATTGATAATAGTCTAATAACAACATCTTTTTGAAGTTGATCAAACCACATTTCACTGTTAGACATTTTGCTGAATCCCTATAGAAACTAATTGACAATTATAACTATCGAAAGCTAAAGCCTTCAATTAAGATTCCAAACCCGAGCACCATATTGGCAATGAAATCCTCAAGCGAGAAATCCCACTCTCGAGTTGAACAAGTAGAAACATGTGTCTAGCGTGGGAATTTGTGTACTACCTAGGATGTGTGTGTCTACTTATTTAATTTTATACTAGCTTAAGTATCTCTTCATGTCTATCTAAAGTTAGAGGATATAAATATCAGTTAAAAGTTAAGTTAACAAACATATTTGTCTATTATGCTAATTTAGAAGCAAAGTTAAATGTTGGACAAGGCTTCATTCTTGAACAGAGACCTCTGCAGTTCCAACTTAATCAAGCCGTTGAAATTTTCTACAATATAACTTGTTTTCAAAATTGTTTTATTTTATGTGAACGGAACTTGCAATGATTCCACCCCATATAGATTATGAAGATGATACAACTCATGTTAGTCAATGCCAAAGACTTGCAAAATTTCCAAAAAAATGATAGAAAATCTCCCATTATTTCCACAAATTTAAAGCTTGGCCAATTGAAATGTTTCTATAAACATTTGTTTTTCTTTGGTATTTACTTTCATGGATAGTGAGACCATTGACTTGAAGTCGTTCTACACGTAATTCACAAGGTGAGAAATAAATGCTATTGACTCACCAAAACTTATAACACTTTGTTTGAATGGTTGCAACGTGTTGTTTCATAATGTATTTATTATATTATATTATATTGTGGATACATTGTATTGTTCTTTGCCATTACATAATGTCATACATCAACAATTTGACTGATAACATAATAAAATAGGATTATTACGATATACTAGATGAGACTTCATTCTTCATATGAGGTTAACCATCGCAAAAGCTTCATGAATGAGACAAGGATAAAGCATCGGAACATTGTGAAACTCTATGCCTTCTGTTCAAATGCACAACACTCATTCTTGGTTTACTCAAGCCAGACTCATTCAATTGTTCTGCACTTATGTCTATGTAACACCAGGTAAGATCTCTAACTTCTTATCCTTTTTTGTAGTTCATGAACTATATCTGCACACTACACTCTATATTGTTTCTATCTCATTTGCAACTTTATAAGAGATGATCTGCTAATAACAAAGATATGAATTGACCAAAAGTAAGGAAATTTATGAATGAGAATCAGCATAAATTTGAGACGATTTATTAACGGAAAATGTATGAATAGACGAAAAGTGAAACAAGGGCACCATTCATTAATGGCAAGAGCAAATTTGCAAAATGTTGTCTTTCAAATTTGGTTAAAACTAAAATCAACATGACTAAGAGCCTGGATCAACATATTTTATGTTTTGTAAAGTTAAAACAGTTTTTTAAGTAATTTCATAATGTTTGAATAAAATAAAACAAAAAATATTTATAAGCACTTGTTTTTAAGTATGACTAACAAAAGTAAGCCAAAAATCAATACAAATAGGTTCTAAAAACTTTCGAATGGAGTTATTTTTAAGTGATTTTAAATCAAAGTAGCTTTTTAAGCATTTTTTTAGTGTTAGAGTATTAAAAAAAATGTGTTTTTTTAAGCATTTGTTTTATGGGCAACTTTCACATATAGCAAACACAAAACTCAAATTTGTATGTTATAGCAAAATTTGCATAATTGCGTTTCATAACAAATATATATATATATTTCGCTATACATATATAACTGAAAACTATGTCTATTTCGCTATACAATTGGGCAAGGAATATACAATTGAATCGAATTGTATAAAACGAGAAAAAGAGAAATTATATACAATTTGAATTGTATAAAACGAGAAAGAGAGAAAGGCAAAAGAGACTTGGACAGAGAAATATTTGTATTGTATAATTATAAGTGTGTGAGACGATTATATACAATTTGATTTGTATAAAATGAGAAAGAGAGAAAGGCAAAAGAGGTTTGGGCAAGAAATATACAATTGAACCGAATGTTATAAAACGTGAATGAGAGAAATTATATACAATTTGAATTTGTATAAAACGAGAAAGAGAGAAAGACAAAAGAGACTTGAGCAGGGAAATATTTGTATAGTATAATTATAAGTGTATAGGACGGAATATATATATATATATATATATATATATATATATATATATATATATATATATATATATATATATATATATATATATATATATTTGCATGTATATATACAATTTTTTCTCACTTTATACAAATAGAAACACAATTTATACATTTATATTGTATAAAGCGAGAGAGGCGAGCGACAGAGAGCAAGCAAAAATATGAGGGAGAGAGACGACTCACAAAGAATTTGCTATGGAATATAAATAAATCAAATGATAGCTATTATATTTATTTTACATTATTATTTTGTCAATCTATGCAATTATCCCAAAATTTTATGAATGGCAAAAACTGCTTAATTACATGATCAACTCTTATCTGACCCTTTCTACGTCATATAATTAATATGCCTTATTAGTTAAGAAATAGAGACACGGAATATAATACTTTGATCCTCTATTTTAATTTAGGTGTCTTAGTTACTATTCAGATAATAAAAAAATATAATATTTTTACCTACGTTTTTTGAAACACTTTCTAGATATTTTCTAGTGCATTATGCTTGTTATATAAAGGCAAAATTATTAATCAAATGTTTTTAAAAAAGAAAAGTAAAACAGAATAAAAAAATTTATCCCTTGATAAAAAATGGCCACTAGAGCAAAGTTTCCATTGGAAAAGATTTTCTCTTTTTATATTTCGTTTTTATTTTTTAATCCAACTTTAGTTACCGACACTAGATCCCAATTTAACATGATTAAAAATGACTTTAATTCTTAAATAGTACTCAATAATTACTCCCCCACCTCTAAAAGGCAATTGATGTTGTGATTTTTGGAGGCACAATACATATAATGCTATCATTACTTAATATGAAGATCATATTTTATATCATACTATATAAGTTATAATAATACCTTAAAATGAAGAACCATATATATATTTCACTAACCAAATTCATTAGGAGAGCTTGCAAGGTATTATATACACATGTTAATAGTGTTTAATTGCCTTCTTTCCCTTCAATATCGCGCTAGTTGTATTAACTTTCTGTTCTTTAAAAAATAATATAGTTTAATTTGATATAAAGTTTAGAATAAATTAAGTAGATTTATCAATAGAAGGTCCTAAAATATAATTATATTAAATGTATTAAATATCATTTAATTTTTTAGCTTAAAATATCTTATATAAAAAGCTAAATTAAAATGTTATAAAAAAAAATTAAAATCATATATTTATAAATTGATTTTTTTTTTTAAAAAAAGTCATTATTCTTTAATTATTTTAAAAGAAATAGGAGAGTAACTATTCTAATACCGGTGTGCAATTAAGTGAAACCAAACTATCAATAAGATGCTAAATATTAGAATCTTATAAATATGCAACAAGCACATGAAATTATGAAACGGAAAACATTTGTGGTGCCGTTTCTTTAATCAATTTATAATATGCAATGAATGATCTATCATGGTGTATTATTTAATTTTACTATTAAATACTTTACTATTATTTTTCACCGTTTAAGTGAGAAACATTTAATAAGGATAATTTGATAAAATTATTCTTATCATTTATGACTATTTAATATTTATATCAAACTAATATTGTTTCCGTTCAAATTTATTTATCATGTTGTGCTTATCGAAAGTTAATTTGATTAACTTTTAAATGTAAATTAGATTATATTAATTCGATACTTTAAAAAAAAAAATAGATATTCTGAAACTATATGAAAAGTACAATAAATTACAATTTTTTTGCATATTAATATGATGAAAAAATTCATCTTAAAATGTTAGTCAAAACAACTCTAAAAATAGAAATTATGACAAATAATATCGAATATAGGAATATTGAATTAAATAGTAATATAATTTTTTAAAAAAAGAAAAAAGTTAAATAAATGGGAACTAAACAACTTTGTAGGCATTTGGTGAAAGGGATATGGTGAGTAGGGGCCACGTGTGAGGATATGTGGATCTTTTATTTAAGATCCATATACCAGTAACTATATAAATACAATATGCTTATTCATTAAATAAATTAAATTAACACGTACATATGGCACGTAGTGGCATGTGATGTGGCCGGCAACTACGAAAATGATGAAATTCCTACAATCATATTACTTTAATTTAATTTAATTAGGTTCGATTTTTGGTTCAAATGTGAGATTTTTTAGTCTTACAAATTTTGTATATTCACCGGCTTTTCTACTATTCAGTATACAATATTTTATAAATATACTCCCGCCGTTTCATAGATGGCTGGAGGGAGTAACATAAATATAAACATAAATAAATTGCAAACATTATGATATATGATATTAAATATTATTATTATAAACTCGATTAAACGATATATTGTGATTTATATTGATATGTATAATTTAATTTGATTGATAAAAAATAAACACGAAAAGAGGGCCCTATTGTAGATCAAAAGTGATCTTTGTGTGTCTTTAAAAAGGAAAAAAGGTATGTGGAAAAAATTGACTCCCTACTCATCACCCTGCATTTTCGAGTCTTCACAATCATATCCTCCTCCAGCCCACACAGAGAAGAAGAAAAATGGCAAGTCTTACAGTTCCGGCAGAAGTTCCTTCAGTCGCTGAAGACTGTGAACAACTCCGATCTGCCTTCAAAGGTATTGAAGTCAACTTATAATACCATTAATTCTCTCAACTACGAATATACAGATTCACTACTTTGATTTTTCTAGCATATTCTAAGTTCTGTTTACTATCTTTTGCGATTATAGAGATCTTAATTTTTTTAGATTGATCGGTGATGTTAACTTCAAAATTGATTGAAGTTTAACTTCTGGAATGATTTGATTGTTACAGGATGGGGAACGAATGAGAAGTTGATTATATCAATTTTGGCTCATAGAAATGCGGCTCAACGCAAATTGATTCGACAGACTTATGCTGAGACTTTTGGGGAAGATCTACTTAAAGAGTTGGACAGAGAACTTACTCATGATTTTGAGGTCATTTTCATAATTACAGAATAATGTTTGAATACTTAGTTGATTATTTGAGTTTCTGAGTTAATCTGTGTGATCAAAGGCAGATCTATGATGTAAATTATATATACACATTATCCGTATAGTAAAACCATGCTAATTCTGAACCCGGTGACTCTAGATCATGGATTCAACTTCGATTTTTGATCAGAGACAGATCTATGAAAAATATGTATTAGTATGTCAAAATATGAAAATGTGTACATATATAATAAAATCATATGTGTTTTGAATTCACTGACTCGAGATCCTGGATTTGCCTTTTGACTTTTTGATCGTATGTGAACTTTGATCAGAAATGATAACCAACACTTGTACTGTTTTTTCTTGAATGTTTCTCGCAGAAATTGGTGGTAGTATGGACACTGGATCCTGCAGAACGTGATGCCTATTTGGCTAAGGAAGCTACTAAGAGATGGACAAAAAGCAACTTTGTTCTTGTGGAGATAGCTTGTACCAGATCTCCTAAAGAACTGGTTTTGGCAAGAGAAGCTTATCATGCTCGTAACAAGAAATCTCTCGAAGAGGACGTTGCTTATCACACTACTGGGGATCACCGCAAGGTATATCATTCAAAGCATTCTAATTGCAAGGAGTCTCATTTGTAGCTCTGTATCCGAGTCCTTAACAATAATTCATTAAGTTGTTGTCAAATAAAATGAGGTTTGAATGGTGCTCATGAAGCATTTGCTCTGTTTTTGGAGATCTAAAGACATAATCGACAAAGTACAACTTTTTAATCTATAGTTCTTGCTATTGTAACATATTCTCAAGGCAAGAATGTCTTTGTGCCACATTGCAATGTAGGGTATATCTAATGTTCATTGAACTCCATGTTTGTTTGGATGAATAGTGACAGTGAATTAACTTTGTGGATTGATCTTCTTACAGCTTTTGGTACCTCTTGTGAGCTCCTACCGATATGGAGGAGATGAGGTGGACTTGCGACTTGCTAAAGCAGAATCTAAAGTGCTGCATGAGAAGATCTCCGATAAGGCTTACAGTGACGATGAGGTCATTAGAATTTTAGCCACAAGGAGCAAAGCGCAACTCAATGCTACTTTGAATCATTACAAAGATGAATATGGTGAGGATATCCTAAAGGTACAGATTCATCTGTTGCTCCATTTCTTTCAGTCATACGCCTTTCTACTGTAGGACTGGCTTTTTATTTCTGCTATATTGAATTATTGAGTTCTTTTGTCAATGTGCAGCAATTAGAAGATGAGGATGAGTTTGTTGCACTGTTAAGGGCCACCATAAAAGGTCTTGTCTACCCCGAGTACTATTTCGTGGAGGTTCTTCGTGATGCAATTAACAGGAGAGGAACAGAGGAAGATCATCTAACCCGAGTTATCGCTACAAGGGCTGAGGTCGATCTGAAGACTATCGCTAACGAGTACCAGAAGAGGGATAGCGTTCCTCTGGGTCGCGCCATTGCCAAAGATACAGGAGGAGATTATGAGAATATGCTGGTGGCTTTACTTGGACAAGAGGAGGAATAAGAAGCGGATTGGCTCACTTCTGTTTTATAATGACCAGAATAAATATGCCATTCTCCCATATATTTCAGAGTTGGCATGTGTTTGATGATTGAGTGTGGTCTGTTTCACATGAGCTTTTAGTCCTTTTTTTCTTGTGAGAAACTTTGAATATGAATCTTTGTGCTGTCTAAAAATGTTTTCTAATGATTTGCATCCACTACAATAATCTTCAACTACGCCTAAGTTTCAAGCAAGTTGAGATCTATCAATGTCACTTCATCTAATCTAATCTTACTTCAATTTATGCATAATACAAGACAAAGCTAACTCCTTGATGTTAAATACACCAGATAAGCACGAAAATCGTAACCAGTAATAGAAAACAGGAACTTAATTAAAGATGAGTCAAAAGACTGTCACCATCCCTTACAATCTTACACATCTTAAAGTTTGAGCAAAAAAGCATCATACAAAGAAGCATCAACCAAAATTGTTGCATGACATACAACAGTCTAATATGTTACTGATCACCTTAATAGGATCATAGATAAGATACATTCCACATCCAGTTACCTAAATAGACAAGGCAATAGTAAGAGAACAACAACATTTTACTCTCACTTGGAGCATTACTTCTTCAGTAATCGACGAGAGAAGATCTTCTTGCAGTATGGACTGGTTCGCAGGAGAAGCATGTGAGGCCTCACAGCATGAAGCAACAAAGTTCGAACCGGTCCCTGATTCAACGTAAAAGGTACAAGGAATAAGAATGCAATCACTGAAACAGTCACCTGGTTTTTTTAAACAGATTTTCCCTAGGTAACTACTTTGAAGATAAAAATTAATGAACACTTGGTATTAAAGCAGAGCTTGAAGAATCCTAAGTCTATGGAAACAAGAAGTTTAAAACATGCAAGTATCTACAGAAACATAACAAGTTCAAATGCTAACCTTAGTAACGCCAAGTGCAGACTGAATCACGTAGTTAGCAAAGGGATCTTGCAGCAATTGATCAAAATGTGGTTCTGAGACTAACTCATTGATGATTTTCGACCTGCCTTCTTCAAAACACTTCAGGAGCTTTTCAATAACATGACTGCTAAACTTTTGCCTTGAGAGGTATACATAATGCCTTTCAAACTGAGAGAGCAACATGGCAGCAACAGAGGGTATCTTTAACTCTATTATGAATTGAATAACATAATTCCTGTATCATGAGTTGAGAAAATTCCAATAAGCTCTAGTAAGGGAACGGAACCGAAAGACGCCACAAAATGACTATGCAGGCAATACCTCATGTTGCAGCAAGGAAAAGATAAAAATCACAGAATATATATTTCTCTTGATGTTAAAAAGAAAATATTTATGAAATGCAGCCATAATTCAAGAAGACAAAGTAAAAAGGATTGAAGAGTTGCTTGTTTGTGGTGCACTTGGGGATTAAATCAGAGGCAGAAAATGTCACCATTGAGCTCCCTATCATGACAAAAAAGAGAGAAAGAAAAACTCCACTACCAGTAGAGTGAAACAATCTAGACCACTCATTCCTTAAGCGAATTCTGGTAATGAAAGTGCAGAAATGGGATTACCTCGCAATATAGGAAGGAATGTGTACAAGATAATCAAATGAATTTTAATGTTGTTCAGATGTACCTTTAAAAAGAAGTCCAAAAACAATCAAGTACTACTCGTCTCGGTAGTTATTTCCGAGTTTGTTGGAATCATCTTTCCAATGGATGAGAGTTAAATTTGTCAATTGAATACATACCTAAAAGTTGATGTGATATACAAAACCATAAGAGGCCAACTGCTGAGCCATATTCTATAAACACTCTCACACACTTCTATGAGTCTGCTGGCATTTGATTACTGCTAATCTATATCAAGAGGCTAGTGCCTTAAATGTGGTAACATGGTTATTTAACATTATCCTGGAAGAATATAACACTTACAAGGGTGCAGATAACTTGATAATATGCAGGCATTCTAAATGTTTCCAAAATTTGAACTAGTAGTACACACATTAGAACAGTACAAAAACACTGTGTGCCATCATGTGATACTTAATCAGAATGAGTTTTTTCAGCAAGTTCCTTTTGCCTCTAAAATATCTTAGGAAGGTTCTGAGCTAAAAGATCAATTAAGTAAAGAACCAAAGTAGAAGTTCTGAAGTTTACCCAAAAGGATCTTGAGCAAGCTTAAGCCCATTAGTGCAAATCTCAGCAAGCAACTTGTCACGTTGCTTTCCAGTTGAATAAGTGATGCATTTATTCAGCACGCAGCAACCATAACGATGTGTTGCAATATCAACACAATGCTTAGTCGCGACATCAAAAATAAGCTGCAATTGATTCATTGGACAGACCAATTTTAGAATAAATGATTAAATACTTTAAAAGCAAATCAGACTATATATATCTTGAGTAGATATTGTACAGATATGGAAATGACAATTGGTTTACGTGCTCAACTAGGGTGATCTCCCCAGGATACTTCACACTCATGTAGATATTCTGTTCCAATGAATTCCAACAACAACAAAATAGTCTGTTTCAGATACAGTACATCCCATGTGATAAGAAACTAACTTGATGTTGAAAGCAAAGGGGTACATATTTTGACTGAAAGTCTTCAGGGTGTTGAAACTATCAACCTATGAAGTAAAATACCTGAAGAATACAGGTTGTTCAAACTATCAACCTGTGAAACAAAATACCTGAAGAAAAGCACATAACATGCAGATAAACGATTGCCACTCCTTTCACCTTTCTTTATAACTAACAGTATTGAAATCTTTGTGAATTTAGTGATTATTGCTTTACAAACTTTGTCAACCCCATCAAAGAAGTGTACATGATTATCATGTCTAAGGAAAACCTTAAGGCCAAATACTAGTTGAGTATGATAGGAAAACTTAATCAGATTAGAAAATTTAGAATAATGGAAGAACCAATTGCAACAGAATATCTAGTACACTAGAAATGTATCAAAACGAGAGTATTTTCCCTCTGCTTCTAATAATCAAGCTCTAGCCTGATGTTCTTATTTTGTTAGGATGACAAATTTTGTTTAGTTCCATCTTGATGACTCTGCAGCTCCAATTCTCCTCAAGGACTCAGTGATTTTCTAAACAAACATCTGATGCTGACATGCAATATTTTGGTGTTTGGTTGTAGCATTGGTCAACATGTGTATTTCCACTTCATGTTTAAGTGTGGAAAACAGATGAATGACTCTCTAGAACCATCAAGTCAGAATGTAAATTTAATAATACTGCTTTTCAGAAACATTTGTTAGCTAATCTACTATGTTTCAAGACATTATCTTGCCTTCAAGTTGTGCCAACAAGAAGGTGGTCTAATATTAAGCCAGAGACAGTACTCCCAAACAAGTAACTTAGGCACATGAATATATTTTGTTTATCAGATTCTCCACCTAACAAGTCCACTAATGTTCAATAAGAAAATGATGGCACACCTTGTTGTGATCCTTGTTTAAACAATGCAAGCAACGCTGAACCACATGATTTCCATTGACATCCATCATGAGATTAAGAATTCCAGGTTGAAGAGCCCTTATAACTAAGGAAATTTCCAGCCTGGTCTTCATTGTCTCAATTAACTTTTGCACGACACGGGTCCTGAAACAACGAAATGATTGCAACTTAGTTGAAACAAATGACAGTTGAAGAATCAATAATATGAAAAAAGATTGAGCAGAATTTTGCTGTACTTACCCATGTGTTGTCCTAGATGTTTTCACAAGCTCTCCTGGATCTTTAGTCACCATGAGCACAAAATCAATTCTCTGCTCATCATTACAGACAGACAATAGTTTCTGCACGAGATAGTTCCCAAATGGATCCTTCATTAACTCAAAGATATGATGAATGATGCCATTGAATATTATCTGAACATCTTCAGAGGTCCCTTCATCAAATATCCTCTGTAAATACCTACACCCCAGCTGATCTTTTGCTGCCAAATACACATGGTTCTGTATATTTCCATCCTTTAAGGCCAAATCATTTCTACTAGCTCCTCTTACTTGGAATTCATTCTCCCCTAAACCAACTTCACAAGATTCTCCAGAATGCAATAAGCCATTTCTCGCCGGTTGTTTCTCTTGCAACCTTTCCATTTTAATCTCACTCCTTGTTTTTTTCTTCTGACCCTTTAAACCTCTCTGCTCAGAAGCATATTTTAAGCATTCCCCTTGCATAATGAAACTGTCTTCACAACTGTAACTATCTAGGCTTCTTGAACTTGGCAATGGAGATAAAGGGTGGTTCATTATGCTAGTAGGCCTTTGCTTTGCAATGGAACAATCATATTCAGAACTTAATCCCATCAACTGAGAGCCATGTAACGAGCTAAAGAAACTCCTATCAACACCAACATCATCAAATCCACTGTGCTCTGAGTATCGAACGCCCTCGTTACTACAAGGCCTATTCATGTTACACCAGTAATCATAGTTAATTTTCTCTTTCTGATACTTACAGCGGTCTCTAGACAGAGGATTAAGATGAACAGACCCCATTGAATCACACAAATTCTCTCTCCTATGGCCTAATGCTCCTCCTCCTCCCCCTGACCCTTGAAAATCACAAAAACCATGATGAGAATTTCCTGTTCCATTGAAGAAATGATCAACCTTATCATCAATATTCATCCCATAAAATCTCTGAGACAGACCCATATCAACAACTTTATCAAAATTTTGGTCATTAAACATGTTAGAAGACCAACCAGAACCTCCCAGGTGTAGTGGATGATGAGTATTATCGAGTACACCACCTTGATGAATATTCTGATCAAATACATTCCAAGATTCATCACCATATGAACCAAATCCACCAGACAACGAACTCGAACCCGAAGACGAAAACCCCATCATCGCTGTCGCATCACCTTGATCATGATACTGATGATTCAAATACGAAACGTCTCCCTTCAACATCCAAAGCATTTCTTCATGACCCTTCATTTTTCCCTCAATGCCCTTCTCTTTACCTCTATACATCACAACCCAACACTCTTTTACAAGCTAATATTATAACATAAATTACACGTACAACTATTGTAAGACGTTAAACATAGATAAAATCAAGAAACCCCAGTAATGAAAACACCCAAAACAATACATTCATATCTTTGATATGTTGGAGAATTTTAGGTACAAAAGATTAAGTTTGTCATTGGGAATTTAAGAAGATCTTTACTCTGTTGTTTTGGGGTTTTGGGTTTTTTTTCTTTGAAGAAGATAACAGATGGGTATTTGGTAATGAGTGGGAAGAAGAAGAGGACAGTGCTGGTTATGGTTGTGCTCACGCCATTAAAATGAAGAGCAAAGTTTCGCAGTATTTGTATTGTATGTACTTAGTAATCACACAGCCAGTAGAAAAAAGGAAAGAGAAAGAGAGAGAGAAAAGGGTGGCTCTGAATCTGACAAAGCAGGTTGTTTTTTTTTGGTAGGGTGTGTTTGGTGTTAAAATAATATTTTGCTAAAACATACGTCTTCTAGTATTTGAGTATTTGATATGCTAAGTAAAAAATTTAAGTATTTTGTATAGTAATTTAATAAAACGTTATGATGTTTGAATAGGAAAATGGGGGTTTGGGGATTATAGAATGGGATTAGTGATCAATCTTGATTATATGATATCTGTAGTTGTCGAGTGGTGTGTTTTATCCGATTGATTTCTCCAGATAGAAATTGTATAATGGTTGGATTTGAGGATCCACAATTCTACATTTCATATTATTAAAGAGCTAATGAAGGGGCAGATTGGGGCTAAGGGAGCTCGGAGGGTAGCTTTCTAGTGTTTGATACGTAAGTAAAAATATTTATTTATATGTAATTTTAATGAAATATTATGTTGTTTGGATAGGGAGATGGGGTTGCGGGGATTGCAAAATGGCATTAGTGATGAATTTCGATTACTCCGCCTGTTTGTAATGTTGCGACACCTGTAATTGATGAGCGGTGTGTTTTGTCCGATTGATTTCTCCACATTGAAGTTCGTGTAATTGTTCGATTTGAGGATCCACGTTTCATGTTATTTTGAGAATTAAAGAGCTCATGATAGGGCGGATTGGGGTTAAGGGCACTCGAAGTGTAGTTTTCTTATGTTCGATGTGTAAGTAATTTTTTTTTTTTAAATATAATTTAATTAAACATTACGATTTTTGGATAGGAAAATGGGGGTGCTAGAATTACAAAATGGGATTAGCGATGAATCTCGATTACTCTGTCGGTTTGTAGTGTTGCAACACCTGTAATTAACGAGCGGTGTGTTTTGCCCGATTAATTTCTCCACGTAGAAGTTCGTGTAATTGTTCGATTTGAGGATCCACATTTCATATTATTTTGAGAATTAAAGAGCTAATGATGGGGCGGATCGGGGTTAAGGGCACTCGAAGCGTAACTTTCTTATGTTCGATGTGTAAGTAATTTTTTTTATTTATAAGTAATTTAATAAAATATTATGATGTTTGGATTAAAAATGGGGGTTTGGGATTACAAAATGGAATTAGTGATTAATTTTGATTGTTCCACCTCTTTGTAACGTTACGACAACAGTAGTTGCCAAGCGGTGCATCTTGTCTGATATATTGTTCAATATAGAAGTTGTGTAATGATTGGATTCGAGGATTCAAATTTCATATTATCTTAGAAATTAGAAAGTTAATTAGCGAGCGAAATGGTCAAGAAATAATATCCTTCCCACCAAACACACCTTTAGTAATCTCTTGTACCAACTTTTTTTTCTTAATAATTATGGAAAAGATAAAAGAAACGATTTTTTTAATTGATGGTGATGGCTGAGAGATTACAGATAATATAATTTAGATTTAACTAGTTTTAGTATTTCTTAACCAAGCTTTGATTTTTCAGTTATTATACTATGTTTAGTAGCTACTCTAAAGCCTAAGCTTAATCAACTCTTTTAACCGACTTGCTATTTTTTCTCTCATCAAGTGAAAGAACAAAAAATTCCCTTTAATTATGTCTTAATAATCTATTAAGAATTTAAAATATGTAGGAGATAATTGTGGCTAGTAAATTTATTTGATCTTGAAAATTTATATCTCATAACATGTTTGACCAAGCATTTAATAGTTTCTTATTTTAGAAAATATATTTTGTAATACTTTTGGAAAAAGTGCTTTAAAAAATAGTATATTTGACTAATTAATTTGAAAAGTACTTTTTCTAATATTGGGACAATAATTTGAGCCGATCATGGTTTTAAAAAATATTTGAATCACTATTTTTTTTTTTGCTTTTTCTGCTTCTAGGAAAAATAAAATTTTACTACTATTCAAAAATATTTATTATTATCTTTCTAAAAATGTGGTGAAACATTTTAATTCTCTAAATAAATAAATAATTGTCCAAAACTTAGTTGTTAGTACCTTTGATTCTGGATCTAATAACTAGAAATCCGTTAATAGAAGTATAGAACCTATTCTTCTGTAAATCTAATCATAACAAGATTTTAATTAAGAGTTAAAAAAAAATCACCTTATTTAATGTACATTTGTGTATTTGTCTACTTGATAATAAATTTAAACTTAATTGTTTAAATGTTCAAAATGTAATACATTTTTTATGTGTTCCTCTTGAAAAGTACGAAAACAAGATATCATAATTCATAGTGTTAATACATAAAAAAAAACGAAACGAAAAATCATACTAACCCTTCTCTTGAAACTCAACATGACAATTTATTGATTTAATGTTTATTTTTATTTTAAGCGGACTAGAAATTTCATAAATAATAAGTAGATATAATTTTATTAATTGCGTTTTTTGTCAAAAAAAAAAATACAAAGTTATTTTTGGTTTTGTGAAATGGTGTGGAGTTAATAATAATTTTAAAATATCAGATAATTTTTTAAAAATATCTTTATCAATAAATATATTTGGCATAAGTGATTTTGGCCCGATCTTATTTTAGGGTTATTTTCTTTTAAGTCATGAAACTCATTTGTGTAATTATTCTTTACTTTACATGCATACCTTTTAGATGCATCTATTTGATTTTGATTTTTTTATCATATCAGAAATATAAGAAAGAAAAATGGGAGAGAAAATTTCAAGATGTAAAATTAGATATTTACCTATCAAATGAATCTAAATAGATAACTAATTCGATTATTAAAATTTCTTAGTTGATATATGTAGATTATAAAATTTTCTGTATTATATTTAATATGATTATGCCGTTCTTATATTTCTCCAAGACGTGAAGTCTATTTGTCCAACAATTTTATATTCGCATTTTCTTGAATATGTAGTCATTTATGAGTGTACTTTTGAGTTTCATAACTTGGTGAATTAGTACACTAACTTGTTGTATATATGTCTTTGTATTTTTAATTTTTGATATGACAAGATACTTTAAAATAAGTAATGATTGAGGTGATTATTTAGTTAAATTAATTTAAAATATTAACTAGTTGTAAGAATTTATTCTCCTATTCATATTGAAATAATAAAATTATTACCTTATATAGAAAATACAAAGATGAGATAAATTAATCTTACAAAATATTCCACCATTTCATTCTAATATAGTAGAAGATACTAAATATTAACAATTAAAAAAAAGGAAGTAAATTACTCTCCTGAAATCAAATTCCACATACATAATTTGCAAAGAAAAAGTCAAATTAAAGGTACAAATTAATATTATTCTACAAAATGTCACAAAAATTAATAGAACAGACCGATGATTTTTGGTATAATTATATACACATATCATCATATTAATATACTATTTGAAGATAGATAATATGTCAATATTATAAAAGAAAATATTTAAAAAATGAAGATTGCAACTGGAGAGAAATTATATATTTACGGAAAAGAAAATATTATAATTATTTGCCACTAACCAACTTTAAGTTTCTTCGAAAACGACTATTGCTTTATTAAATATGTACAAATCTATATTACTTAAGCTGAAATGCAACTTGAGGGCAATAATGTATTCATTGAAGTATAATAGTTCGTAGAATTTTTCTATATTAATACTCAATAAATTTATAATTCTCAAAAAATAATATTTTTCTTTGATTTTCGGTTTAAGTTAGTGATTGATTTCAGTAAAATAATGTATTTTTAAAAGATCTTTATATAAATATATAATTTTATTGATAATATAAATTAAGAATTATAAAAAAAATTAAATAACTTTCTGAAATATAATTTTAATGATTTTTATAATTTTTTATTAAAATTTTAAAAAATTTAAAATCAGTTGAAATTATTTCTAACTTTTCTTATTGCATCTAAAAATTTTGATATTGTCTTCTTGAAGTGCACCCAGAGATTATGAAGATATCCAGTAGTGACAAGTGTTTCTTTGTGAGTAATTGGTTCAAAGGTATTGTATTGTCTTCAATGTCATCATGAACATTATTTTTTCAATGATATCTATAATTTTTTTAAGCTCTGAACATTTAAAGATGTATCATTTTCATTTGTATAATCTAATAGACTATTGACATCCATTTTATTGTGATAATTTAACTGAGACTACTATCATGACGTTAAATTTATGTAAATTATAAGTGGGTTCATTTGAATTCCTTAAGGCTTCATCCGAGATGATGTAATCAAAACTAATTTATATTTAATTTCAAAATATTTTTAAATTAATATTTATAATTTATTGATTAATTAATACATCTACAAAATAATGAAATTTTATAATTTCAATATTATAATATCAATTTAGAGAATTTTACTGTAATACTACTAATTCTCATGGAATTCAATACATTTAACTAATCCATTATTTATTTTTTTGATTAATTATCTTTCTATAATAATTTATTTAGAGTATTAGTTGTAGAGGTAAAATGAAGAAAAAAAACATATTAATTTTATTTGAATGTAGTCAGGTTCCTATAATATCATGTGAATTTAAAAAGAGATTGTTCTTTAACCAATTTTTTTCATATTACATTTTTTTAATTAAGCAGTAACCATGATTAAGGCACCAATGCTAATTATGCATAGAACTACCAATCCAAAACACAATTAATTGATCAAAGATTATTTTATTTGATTTCTTCATTCAAATTATTGTCTTAAAACACTTTTACATGTATTTTTTTTTTTATAAAATATGTATTAAAATAATATCTGTTCCAATTAATTTCAAACGAAAAAAGGGAGTACTTAAAATGGAAATTTTGAGTGTTCATTAATGAAGGGGACAAAAGAACAAAAAGGACACAGCCTGATTTACTGAGACAGTTAATACTTCAGAGCCTGTCCATCAAACAAACAAAAAAATATAGGCCTGAAATTTGTAATCCAAATATTTTTTTGAGTTTTATCGTTATCATATATAAATAAGATTTTATTATGCTATAATATTAAGTTCATAAATTTCTAGTAATATAAAATAGTAACTAATATGCAATAATAATTGACCAAAAAAATTGTTGCTATATATGACTCCAAGGGTTGGGAATCTACATCGTAATGGAGTTTCTTCTTTATCACCGAATCAATAGCTCTTTTTAATTACATATTCTTAAACGTTAATTTCTTATATAATTGAAAAAAATATAAATTTTTCGAAAATCGCTTATCCAATATCTTAACACGAAGAAAAAGACCTTCACGTGATGAGTTTGATGAAATGATCCATTCCTCTATTCAGTGTGGCGTAGCCACATACTCTATTCAGTGTAGCATAGTTATATATAATCGAACAATCTTCATTTCAAATATTATCTCATACAAAATATATATATATATATTAAATTTCTTTAATAAAATTTTTGAATTCACGTAAATAAGATAAATTACACTAATTATAATACGATAAATGGCCAAACGTTCAATTTCTTGGGTACTAAGTAAAATAATCTGACAGAGTCCCCACTATCGTGCACAGCAACTACCTGTAGTTTTATTTTGCGCAGTATCTCGTACGTACGTACAAAAGGCTGCGGGACGTGGCTATTTTTGTTTCTTTTTTTAATTAACTATTTTTCTGAACTGCTTTTTTTTGTTTCAGAAAATTTGTTATTCCAGTCCAAGTGAAATATTGATTCAATTATTATTTACTAAAACGATTTTATATGAGAAAATCAGTTTCTGATTTGCAGAAACCATAAATATAATATTGTTAAGTAGAAAAAAAATACTATGTTTGTCCTTTGTTGATAGTTTTTATTTCAATAATGTCCTTGCCATTATCTAGAAGAG
Source organism: Solanum chilense (assembly GCA_032847665.1). Taxonomy (NCBI): domain Eukaryota; kingdom Viridiplantae; phylum Streptophyta; class Magnoliopsida; order Solanales; family Solanaceae; genus Solanum; species Solanum chilense. The sequence goes on along the minus strand of CM064966.1, from coordinate 65,424,379 downwards.
GGGTTTCTTTGTTTATTTTGTCGTGTTTGATATGCAAGTATAAATATTTATTAAATGTACTTTAGTAATATTTTATGTTGTTTGGATAGAAAAATAGGGTTTCAGGGAGTACAAAATGGGATAAGTGATGAATTTTGATTATTTTGCCTCTTTATAGCATTGCGATATTTATAGTTATTAATTGTTAAACGATGTATTTTGTCGACTGATTTTCCTATATAGAAGTTCGTGTAATGATTGGATTTGAGAATTCACTGTTCCACATCATATTATTTTGAGAATTAAAGAACTAATGATGGGACGTATTGGGGTTAAGGACACTCAGAGGGTATGTTTCTAATGTTCGATATGTAAATAATTTTTTTATTTATATGTTATTTAATAAAATATTATAATGTTTGGATATGAAAATGTGGGTTCAGGAGTTACAACATGGAATTAGTTATCGATCTTGATTGTTCCGCCATCAATAGTTGTCTAGCGATTTCGCAATATGTCTTACATTTATTGATTTTAATGTTTTTAATTATAATTTGAATATGTTAAACTTTAGTTGAAGTTAAAAATTAATTTATGTTAAACTTTTTCCAAATTATATCCAAGAAAATTATACAGATGCTTATTTACCGATAGTTAGAATATAGTTGGAACCGTTAGATTCTCCGTTAAATAAAATTGATATAGTTTAAATCTCAAAAAGTTGAAAAGCGTTAACATTAAAATTTTGATCGGAAAAGCACAAATCATTTATTAAAAAATTGAATCAAACAATTAGAAATCTATACTGAGATGCTAGTAGTTAGTATCACAGTTTTAGAAATATTTTGTCCTTAGTAATTATTAAATTTGTAATCGATCTTTTTAAAAAATTATTTATAAATATTATTTTTCTAATTAGAAACAAATAAAATTTTGGCAGGTACTGTGTGTCGGATCACGGAAAATTTCCAGTAATAGAAATAAGTCTTCGCAGTGTTTATTTCTGCTCTGCGTTAAAGCTGAAATGCTGGAAATTCAAAAGAAATTGAAAAAATTGTACATCTTCAAACTTAATTTTTCAAGTTTATAAAAAATAAAATAAAAAATTAACCTTTGAAATCGTAAAAGTTTGTAAATAAAAGTTGTCGAATTTGAGAAAAATTTAGTGTTAAATATTGGTAAAATAGAGTTGTATTTAGGTGTAAATACAAGTTAAAAGTACATTTTTGAATCTTATGAATGAATCAGATGAAAGGTTATATATTTCATTGAAGAATATTCAATAGCTCTTTAGTATTCACAAAGAGATAATCAAGACATCGATATTGTATTTTATTTCTCAAAGAAATTTCGAATACTCCATAATTTTTTTATATTCACAAAGAAATTACGAAGATATCAAATATTGTCTTTCTCAAAGAAATTTCAAATATTCCATACAATTTTCTTATTCATAAAGATAATATCTGAAATATCATGAGAACTCTTTGGATATTCATAAGGAGAACAAAACGTACTCATATCGTTTTATCAAAAAATATTATATTTCTTTATATTTTATTTCAAATTATAATTTATTTTTAAATTAATTTAAAAATCGTTACGAATAATATTACTCTATAAAAATTTAAAACTAAAGCAAAATTAAATGATATAAAAAATAATGTGCATAATTATTACTGATAATCCTTATTCTTAAGTTAAATATAATTTAAAATTATCTTGACATCGATAAACAAATCATCATTCAACCATCCACATTAGCCATTCACAAAAATTTGCACTTCATTTTTTCATATATATATATATATATATATAATAATCACTTGATCAAAATATTTTTAAAAAATTATAAATATTAATTTATAAAATTGTATACTACTTGAATATAATATGTACCTAATTTTAAATTTTAATAGTTTTATCTTCATAAATTAAGATAATCTTAAATCTTTTTAATCTCAATCAATTCAAAAAAACCTGCACTTTATTCTTGATAAATTATTACTTATAAAAAAATATTTTAAAAATATTATTATTAATTTACATAATTTTATTCTATTTTTAACCCACGTATATGTACAATACACGTGCTGAAAAACCTATTTTTCTTAAACTATATGTCAAAGACTAACTTTTAGGACATCTAAGAATTCGAACTTTAAATTGATATGATTATATATATGTCTCTATGTCAAATTATTTTCTAGAGCAAATTAACATTTTATATCTTATGGTATTCCAAAACCACTATACCAAATGAAATAAGACAAAATTCTCCAATTTTTTGGCATGGTTATATAACGTGACTTGAAATTTGGCACAAAATAGCTTACGTTTACGTTTTGGCATTTGATAGCTTCAATAAAAAATTTCTTTTAAATATTTGGCAATATATAGTTTTTATTTTATTTTAATTTTTTTTGTAAATTAGATAGCTAACCGTTCTCTCTTTCTACTAGAAAGTCTTGTTTCTTATAGATTATCATTATTATTTTTTCTACTTTCATTAGCGATACCATGGTTGGGGAATTTGTCAACAGTCACCGATTTTTCAATTTCTATCTTGACGATCAATGAAGTAAAGCAAAAAAAGATCCGCGAAAAATTTTTCCCCTCTCTTCATATTTTTATGTACTGGTTGCTACAATATGTTGCTTATTTTTATGTTGCATAAGTTATCCTTGTATATCATAGTGTATATATCATAGAATTTAATCCTTGTATATCATAGTGTATATAGTATAGAATTTGTATAAATCATTATATATCAGTTACTTAAGTAGAATTTAAGAATGATATACAATATACATGTGTTGATTCTTCCTTCAAAATGTGTATACCTGTATAAATTATCTTCATACATGTATATCAAATTGTATGAAATGATATTAATGGATAGATATTTAAGAATCAAGAAATAAGGAAAAAAAGTTTTCCCTTCTTCGTAAAAATACACACTGTGACAAGGCAGATATGGAATTTATGTTAGGGAAAGGGGTTATATCTGCCCTTAATACTATTAGAAAAGGGTTACATTTACACTTCGTCATATTTTTTTTTTGATATATTTATCCTTGTCATCCAACTTTGAGCAAATATTTGCTTTTAGATAGTTAAGCATAATGTGACCACTTCTATTATTATCTTACGTGGCACTTACATGGCCGGTAGAATATATTTTTATGATAATTAAAAGTTCACTTCCTGTTTAATATTTCACTTAATAAAACTCACTCGCCCAATTTGAAAACCCGTTAACCCTAATTCTATTGTTCATTGTCTCATCACTTGACCCATTAAAAACATCACAAATAGCATTGATAAAAAGAGAACTAAGATTAAGAGCAAATCTAAATTAGAAATTATACGTTTACAATAACTATAATGTCATAAAATAAGAAAAGCATTATATTGTTTCCAACCACAATATTTGTTTATTCCATCAAATACCATAAGATTCCATCAAAATATTTTCCAAGTGAAGAATATTGTCTCAACGATGTCGCTTTCAACAATTGTCTATTCGCATTTATTTTCTTCAGATTTGTCTTAGTACAAAGATTTAATTTCTTGGATAATCCATATGAGTGTCTAACTAACACATTACACAACTTCTCTAAAAAGACAATTCGATGCACTAATTTCTGTTCAAAAGCCCACTAAATTTTAGTACCAAAGTATTTATATAAGGTTAGGTTTTCTTTTCTTTTTAACTTTAAGAAAAGTGTGAGTCCAAACAGCAAAGTGATGCTACAAAATGTAAAAACCCTGAAAATAAAAAGGACACAAATACTATTTAATTAATTAATTGAACTCAGATGACACATTATCACAAAAACAAAGTCCACCAGAAACAGAGATTTATGAACAACATACAACCCAATTAGCCAAAAGTTCTTAGTTCTGGTTGACATGTCAAATAAGATCCTAGGGACATAATAAATTCCAGAACACTGGTCAAATCACATCAGAACCAAACCCCAACTACAAATAATGGATAATAAAAAGGGAAACACAATTAATGATGTAAATTGAGTTAGACCTAGCAAGTTACACCAATGCAATGCTGCTCTCACCACCTGGAGGCTTGCGAACCCCGCCATAGAAGTCTCGAGATTCTACTTTCCCATCTGCAAATATATTGCTTCCACTCATTTCTCGCAACTTTGCTGAACTCAGGTGCTTCTCAGCTGATGCTGGAGGATTATCGCCCTTGAATATGTCATTTCCTGTGAGCTCTGCAAGCTTCTTTTCAGGAATCTTCTTGGCTGTCTTGACTACTTGTTCGTCACCAGACGAATCACCCTGTTAAAAGACCAAGAAAACAAAAAAGAAACAAAAATGAGGCTGAACATATTTTGCTGATAAATGGTGGAAGGAATCAGAAATCAGATGAGAGATGTTAAGCAAGACCATAAATTGATTAACAACCCATCCTCAGGAAAAGCATAGTTATGCCTACATTTCTTAGAGAAAGCCTGATAACATGCACTGATACTCTCTCTAATTATAAGTTTAAAGACAAACGAGGTAATCAATAGTTTCTTTGTGGAAGTAGAACCATTCAGATAGTCCACTAACACTAAGAATAGTTCTACTGGACGGGATCTAAATCCTGCAGATCTTTACTATTTCAACTATACTGCTGAAGTATTGGGTAAAGGTGACACTATACAGCGCAAACAGAATGTGGGATTTTGCAGTTATAGAGCGAACATAAAGAAATTGATAGATGTACATACATTTGTTGGTGCAGCTTCTCCAATGGTAATGCTTTCTCTTAATGCCAATGCACGAGCAGTGGATGGACGAGGTTGAATTTCAGGTGGAGGAGCAAAAATGTCATGTCCGACGAGCTCCTTGGTCTTTGCATCAGAAATTTGTTTCTTCAACTTCATCTCAGACTCACTTTCTAGAGTTCCACTTAGTTCCCTCTGCTTTGCCACTTCAGGGATAGTGACTGGCTTCTTTGGAGACACGGTGTCTTCATCACCAAATGAAATTTGACTTATACCAGATACAGCTTGCTGGGGACAAAAAGCACGAGTAAGATTCCGGTCGTGAGGTTATATATATAGACCATTCGTAGTCCATAGATGATTATACGGTGAGATGTGTACATAGGCCGCGAAGACCATTTATGATGAATTGATAAATACTTAGATAACATAAACTGGGAAGTGTACCTGATACATCCTTCTATTTGGAATGGGATTAGCACTGTCAGATTCTAAAACGCCATTTTCTCCATCAGCTACAAAAATACCGCTACCTGTCATCTCCTTTAGTTTATAACCAGAACAAGGTTTCCTGAGACAGTGCCAAACAGTTCCAGCTTAAAGAATACAACTTAAGCAACAAATAACAAGGAAATTGCAGCATTCCAATATTTCATTACTCAAATGTATCAGGACACATTGAGACGCCAGGATTATACAACAGCACAACAAAGAATATAAATCATGATTCAAATATAATATGGAAGCAGAAAAAATTGTAGTCCCTGGAGGATCTCTGCAGAGGACATTTCAAAATAACATAAGCAAAAAATACCTTTCGTACGACAAACTACCATGACTAACACAATCAAATATCTATCTGGTTGTCTAATAGTATATGTCATAGCTGAATAACAAACTATGGAGATAGATTTATCGACAAGATGCTGGAAATGGACTTTTAGCAATCGCAACACACAGATCTGAATGCATGAACGAAATTGTTTGTCAAATTGATACAACTAGTACAAAACGTCATTCAAAACTAGTTAGGATCAACTATACAAAATCATTTTAAATCAATTATACTCATTTGAGACTTGTAAGCAAATTAATAGCAGGATCAGAAAGGAACAAAAAAATAAGTGAGAAAAATGCATTGTTGAAACCGTGAAGAATAAAGCCAAAATATAAGAGGAAAACAAACAAAAAATACTCGCAATCAAACAAATTCTCCGTACTATGATTGCTCATTGAAGCATTTAATATCCTCACTCCTCTCGTATGCTCAGATAAATAAACAAAATTAAAAAAATATACATACATCGAAAAAAACAAAAACTAATAAATAAAAATCGCAAAAGCTGAATCATTCACCTCTTGTTCAAACTCTCAACTTCTTCATCAGTCACTTGACCACCAAATACCACTTTTTGGATCCCATCGGACGGCTGCCATTTCACCAACAAAAAAAATCAAACAAGGAGTAAAAAAAAATATAAAACTCTAATTTTTTTCAGAACAATCATCCTCACCTGACGAGACCGGGCAGCGGAAGCAGCAGAACCGATTGCCGGGGAATTTTCCGGCGGATTTTCCGACCAAGTAAGCAGATCTGCAGTGTTGGTGTGAGATTTTCGAACTGGAGTGCTTTTCTCCATTTTTTTTCCTGATAACCACAAATGCTACAAAATAAAAATAAAAAACTAGAACAAAATCTTATTCTTCACCTGAGCTTGTGTGAATGGAAAGGAATAACTTAAGAGATCTAATAAGGACTGAATTAAGAAGGTATTTTTTTAGTTGCTTTTTTGTAAGGGTGGGCTTTGTGCTTCCTTTAAATCTACTACTCTCTGCTTTTTTGCTTGCAGCGAGTGTTTGTTGGGACTTGGGAGCTACGATAGATAGAGAAGGAGAGAGAGAGAGAGGAAAATGGGGAAATTAGAAACGTTACTGTGTGTGAATAAAAGAGAGAGAGAGAGATTTATTCAGGGGTTTTAAATTTTTTTGAATTTTTACTCCGCCAGATTTGTTAATTATTTAATTAACTTTTGGGCGTGGGGAGTGGGTAGAGGGTGCGGGGTGAAACCATGTGCACAGCTTTGATAGGCACGTGTCGGTAGGTGGGTCCCGATCATTTTTTAGCGTTTTTACAAGAATGCCCTCCTATTATTTTACACAACTTAAAAAATATAATTTTTATTCAATAATAGTTGTCACAGTACTATTTTGATATGTGTAATAATATTTGTTCACTTACTGAAACTAATAGATAATTTTACATTTAGTTTCTAATTTACTTTTATTATTAATTATTATTGTTTATTTATTGTATTTTTTAAGATATTATTTATTGTTCGCTTTGATTTAATCGCTAGTCCACTTTTGAATTGACACATATAAGTGATTGATATAAGAAGTTTACCATTTAAGTCATTAATTATGAAGTGTGAATTAAAAATTTAAGATTTTCAAAAAATACTATATTTTCTAAAATAATTAATTAAGGATATAATATGTAAAAAATAAAAATGTTGATTTGTTAAATGGGCAAGTAAAAAGAGATAAAAAATGAAAATTGAGCAAATAATTAGAAGAAAAAAATTATTTACAAAAAGTGATATGATAAAATCAACCTTCTATTTATAGTTTATTAAGATGTGAATAAATTCGATAGAGAATAAGTATTTTTTCTCTTATCAAATGAATAAGTATTGTTGGACAAAGAAAGTATATTTATCAAAATATATTTTTTTCTAAAATAGATTTTAATTTATCACTTTTAACATATTAAGAAAAGATGATTAATCATCTTTTCGTGTTTTCCCTCGACACTAAATGCTTTTTGTTCAAATTAATTTACAGGCTTAATATTAAAAGTTTTTTAATAGCAATAGTTTGGCAAAAAACATACAGTAATTTCTTAATAAATATGATAAAGTAAAAGAGAATGGAAGGAGCACTGTTTATATTTATTGTCTCCTTTTATTTCACTTGAATAAAAGGTTTTTAAAAAATATTTTTCTATTTTAATAATAAAATATGTATATTTTTTATTTTCTTTCATATCTGTAAAAATTTTAGTGTGATTATCGGGTTTTTTTCTTCGTATAACTAACAGGTTTTTGTTAATCACCATACCAAACATTACAAACTCATAGTTCAGCCACATCCCAGTTGATTATCTTCGATAAAAGTTCACTAAACGTTATTATTGTTGTATTTTCTATTTATATGTGTTATCCGTTAATAGTAAAATTAAACATTGAAAATATTATATATGTATATATATATATATATATATGAGATACCAGTGGGGTAATCCTTTCTTTTCTTTTTCCTCTTATGGCTTTTTCCTCAAAATATGGCAAATTCAAGTTAGGTCTTAATTGCGCCACAATTTTTGAAATCATGTCTTAATCTTTAAGTGATAAAAATCAATTAAGATAAGATGGGGTTAAAGGAATTATAATCAATTATGTTTAAAATATGATAACTTCATCAAGTTATTTACAAATACGTTTTTAGAATTTATAGAAAATCGAATATATTAGGATAAAATTGTGTGAATTTATGCTGAGATTATTGATGAGGCTTCTCGCGGTTACGTTAGAAGCCTACGTCTACGAAGATGTTGGTTGGTAAATTTCACTTTTACGTAAGATTAATAATATTAATATTTATGTATATGTAATAAATTTAAATATTAGATGAAAGAAATTAAAGGAGTATTACATGTGAAGGGCATTTTGCGTCTCTATGAAGTATATAAGAATTTGTTCTTCTTTTCTTTTCTAGTGCTTTTATACATGATATATATACTCATGTGACCTTGTTGTATGATTCATGTGACCCTAAAGTTACCAATTGTATCAATATCTATTGCACTCTAAGTTTTCCAATCTAGGTGGTCCCTTTTCCAAATTCTTCTGAATTTTGTATATGTATGAAAAAATTTGTGGGGAGGGGTGAGGGGGGAGGGGTGGGGGGGGAGGACTATAACCTATGTGTTTGATATTTATTTCAATCACCAAAATAGAGAAATTTATCTATTAAGAATCTTAAAGTAAACCCTAAGCATTTGAATGAACAAGAAAACTTGTAGTTATTTGAAGATGATCGATCATATTTGATACAAATGACAGTATTAGATATGAAGATAAAATAAAAAAGATGATTGCTTCAGATTGATGTGATTTTGTTATGTCTGAAGTCGGTCTTCAAACACTCTAATCCATAAATGTAGATAGCTATAAAATTATGATGACCGAAAACTATTAAATTAGAATGAAATAAATTTTAAATCACGTAAAATAAAAAAAAAAGGTTGAAAACCCTGCAATCTTTTTAAAATTCAAAACTAACTAGAAAAATAGGACATAGTAGTAAGAAAATCCCAATGGAAGTTATACAAATTAACTTCTTTTTTCGATTTTTCATCTTATATTTAATATTTACATCACATATAATGTGTTCTCTAGCAAAAGAGACTATGCATTTAAAACTCAAAAGAACTCAACCTTAAGACCTCATATTGAGAATAAAAAATTATTTACCAAACTATCACAAAACACAATTATACAAATTAATTGTAAACCGGTAACTAAGGCCTTAATAGTCTAGGTAAGCATTTACTCTCGTTAGTTAGAAGATAGAAACTTCTAGCTAGCGCTAATTAAATCAGTAAATCAATACTTTCTTGATCTTAAATTATCTGTTATTTTAAATTTTTTAACATAATTCTCATTTTATGCTTAAAAATAAGGGATAATTATATGATTTGAGATATATAAAGAAAAAAAATTAAAATTTCATTTTTAATTATTATTTCTTATAGATGAAAACACTATGTTAAATCTATAATCGTGTTTTCCCAAGCCCAATGGGAAAATGTCATAACGATTTCTTGAATTTCCAACAATAGTAATAAATGATATGCCTTAATAAATAAATAAAATAAAAGGATGTACATTGGGTTGGTGCTTCTGATTATACCTTACTCTGACTACAATATTTTAAATAGTTCATTATTTTAATAGGTGAAAAAATAAATAAAATAAAAGAAGCTACTTACTATAAGGTTTGCTGGATAAATAAAATAAAATAACCTAAAGTCTATAAGAATGTGAAAATTGTCAGAGAATGGACCCCTACACATCATGGGGTTATGATCTAAAATTAAAATTAAAATTAAAAGTTAAAACTCCACTCTTCTCCTCCACGTTGTCTTCTGCAACTATAAAACTTGGAAAACACACAAAACATAACGAACAAAATTCAAGATTCTTTAAAGTTTAATTTAACTTTTAAGTTTATGTACTCCTTATTATTATTGTTAACATTATCCTTAAAATGATTAACATAAAGTTTATATAACCTTGTTATCTTTTATTAAAAGTTACTTCTTCTTACTTTTGAAAAAATATTTATACAAAATAATTGATCAAATTTTTAATTATTTTACTTTTTTAATTTGATATACGTTGTTTATAAATATGTTATATATAAATCGCTCACTACTTTTGGTAGGGCTTTTATATGAACCTGGATAATTACTTCTCATGATTTAGCTCAGACATTATATATTTACATGATATTAAAAAAAAAAGTTTACTCATATTTAGGCTCCCGACCTAAACTTAAGTTGTCCTTCAAGGTATAAAGGGGTATTAGAGTGTACCAAAGTTTTATGAAAAATTAATCAATAATATATTTATATAGACTAGACTTGAATATTTTTTTATAAATTAGCATTTAAGATCGAGTTGACAAAAAAATAAACTGAAACTAATCAATTAACATCTATCGCTATACGGAATAATTGAGAATTAGCTAGCTAGGGGAATGTAGAATATTGTCCAACTACTACACATGACATTTCATATCTTTATTCATAAAAAAACTCGAGGCATTCGTACTATGTGATTTGCTCATGTTTATAACAAATAAAGTAATTTATAATACAATTTCTATAAATTCATATTTTTTTCACATGTCCTCTAATTTTTTTTATTCCTACCTAGCTATAATCATACAGTCGTTAAAAGTAATGAAAACAAAAAAGTAAAAAATAGTAGAAGTAGGAAAATTGTTTTAAAATAAGGAGTGGTTGAGCTTGGAATTAATGCCCTAAAGGTCAAACCAAAATTGACACGTCCAAAATTTATGGCTTTAATAGCTTCTTATTATATCTTATTAAGAGATTAAAGCCAAATTATTTGGCTAAAATTGAGACTCTGGTTGATCTAATTTTATTAAAATTATTATAGAATAATCAGGTTAAATTATGATCTGCATTTTTTGTTCTTCTGTCATCTTCTGCGATTTTGACCCCATCGATTATTACTAGATCGGCTACGAGCACCAAGGTTTCTATTTCACCAAATTCTATGGATGAAAAAATATGGATTTATTTCATAAACCTTCCTTGAGTTTTCACCTTTTAGCACATATTTTTTTATTTATTTGTGTTGACACCCAATTTTTGACCCACGTTGGTATAAATTAATTATCGAGCTTCGCGAGTTTTCCAAATTATTTAAGTTAATTAGTCTTGCGAAAATTAAGATATATATATATATATTAACTCAAATTCCCATCTCAACTTAGAAACCCAATTCCAAATTAATTCCCACTTCAACATTCCAGGCCCAATTTTCCCTCAGCCCAAACCAAACTAAAATAGCAACCCATACTTTAATACCCGACCCGACCCACGACCCTGACCCGACCCATCCCTCTTCTTCTTCCCCAAAATTCCCAGATCGGAAACAGACCCGCGGCCCCCTCGCTTTGTCTCTCTCCCCACGCCCCTCTCTCGTTCTCTTCCACGCTCTCGCCCTCTCCCCTCTCTCCCGTCTCCCTCTCCTCAAACCCCCACCGGAAAACAGAACACGCGAACCCAGAAAAGTCCTCGTACGCGACCTCTCCCCTCTCTCTCGTCTCCCTCGTGTCGCTCGCACAACCCTCTCTCTCCCTCATCTCTCCCGTCATCTCTATCACCCCTCGCGCCTCTCCAAAACGTCAGCCCCCACGCGACCCCAACAGAAACCCCACACGACAAAACCCAGCAAAATCCCGACCCTCGCGTCTCCCCACGCTCTCTCCCTCTCTCACGCGACCTCTTTCCCTCGCGTGCTCTCTCTCTCCCTCGTCTCCCACACCCACCCACCAACGAAAAAGAAAAAGTAGCCGCGAATCTCGGAAAAGCAGAACTCGTCTCTCCCACGCTCTCTCTCCGACCCCACTCGAAGACCCCTCGATAGCCGCAAATCCCCTTTTCTCTTTGGCAATGGGGTCGATTTTCGAATTTGAAAATCGTTTTGCCTCCGAAAGCTCAAAAGAACCGGATGTTTTTCTCCTATATAAACCACACCCCTCACCGGAATAAGGGAGATTTTTTCGGAGTTAGAAATTGGGTTAGAAAAAATTCAGAAAATCTGGTGGGGAAAACTTGGGTTGAAGTTTCTGTTGGAGAAATTTCAGAGGGAAGGTTACAGAAGTCGAATTCTGTTAAGACTGGGGTGGAATCTTATTTTCTCTTTATCATGTATCCTGTCCAAATCTGTTGGTAGAAGCCTTGAGCGACCTTAGAAAGGATTTCTAGAATTTGTGCGAAGCCGGAGATCGACGTATCGATAAACTAATCGAGCCAGTGCTTTCATTTCGTCACCCGGGTGTACGTGTTTTCGATTGGTGGAGGTCGCCATTGTTTGCTCCGCTCGATTCTTGCCCAGTTCGCTGCCCGGAAAAGGTATCGTTTATCCCTTCTAAGCTTCCATCACTTATGTTGTTTTGATGCGATGGTTCCCCGCTGTGACGGGTGTGTTTTGTTGATAGTATAAGTTATCGTCTGCAATGGTGTTGATGTATTTGCTGGCTTTCCTGCTTTGTCTTGAATCAAAAGGTGTTGAGATTTCCGAATGTCGAGTGTATGTGATTGGTCTTGTATGTTTTGGCAATGGTCCGATTTTCATCCTGGCTGTGTTGTTTCATCTTGCAATATGTCAACTTTAGCATGATCTTATTCTCTTTGGGAATGGCCTTACCTAGCTATGCTGCGATTTTCTTTCAAATATGTTGTTTGTTTCGAAATCTTTAAACATGCTACTCCAATCTTTCGAAATCTTAAAACATGCTATTTCGAGATTGAGTTTATGTTTATGATTATGTTAATGTTTATAAAGCTGGAGGAAGTAGCAGTAGCTTAATTTTGGGAGTATGTTACCATGCTTTAGCTTACCTTGTAATTGATATCAGTTTCCATTTTTAAAACGGATGGGAGGCACACCGTTTTGGCTTAATAATGTGACTATTTAATACTAGTTTCGTTCCCATGTTTAGGTGTGAAATCTTGTTTTAGAAACTTATAACCCTTCATGACTTCATATATGTAATAATAGCTTCTTTTCAAGTTAGCGGTGGATATTGAAGTATGTTTTTTTTATGTGTTCATTTTCTAAAGATTACGGGAAATATGTTTCCCACATTAGTATACTCAAATCTCGCAAAAAGTGTAAATTTTTGTGTATTTGGATTTGTTTTGAATATATTATTTTTAATACCTTATAGTGTTGTTTTTGCAGATTTTGACTTATATTTTGTTTTCATATGTTGACTTTATTTTTTTTTTATGAAAACATATATGTTTTCTTTGTTTTTTTTTCTTGTTTATTTTATTTTGTGTACGTCCTTTAAGTTGCAATATGTTTTGCTTGTTCTGTGTTTTGTGTGTCGCCCATACATATTTTATATGAAAAAAAAAAAAAAAAATAATAGGGACGTTTGTAAATTATTTTTGTTGCATATGTTTATTTTTTTATTTTTTATTTTTTTATTTTTTTTTTATTTTTTGAATAGGAATTTAGCTTGATATCTTATTGTGTTAAAAGTATTTGTTGTCTCTTAAGGTAGCGTCTTGAATTAGATATTATTATTTTGGTTTGTTTGCTCGATATAGGATTGGAGCTTTGGTCTTTCCATCAATGAAGTGAGAATTTGGTAAAGGGAGGGAATTAATTAGTACAAGAATAGAGAAAAATAAGTTTGATTCATGTAGTATTTGAGTGCGTCATTTTGTAGATTCATTATTTTGTCCATGTGATTACGTGTTTCTAATTTGAAATTGAAAATCTATTAGAGAGAGCATTTCCTAATTTACTTCTTATTCTATTGTGGCATGTAAAATCCGCTTGAGTTCTCTACGAACTCTCCCTCTTTGCATTTCGAGAGAGTCGCGAAGACTCACATTTTCCTGTCATTGAGTCAAACCACGACACCTGTGAGAAGAACCGAAGTTTCAAGTATTGAAGCAGGCCAATGAAGTCGGATTGGAAGATCCAATTTAAATTTATTATATTGTATAATATTTGTAATGGGCATAAGCCCTTGTCGCCTTTTACCTTTGTGTATTTATTTTGTATGTTTAGACTAGGACAGGTACGAAGGAGAAATGGGTCAAAAACCCAAAAACAGGTGGGTCCAAAATTCGGTCAAGGCGAACAGAACCCGAATCTGGACCCAAAAATCTCTCTCTCTCTCCCCCCCTTCACCCGTTACTTGTTTCATATGATTTTGTGGGTTATCGTTAATTTTAGAGTTAGAAAAACTCCAAACCTCCTTGCGAAGCGCCTTCTATTTTATCAAAGCTTAAAACTAAAAAGGGAATCTCAAAACGATAAAAATTTCAAAATCGTGAATTTTTAAATAAGACTTTAATAAATTTAATTGATAACGGAATCTTAAAACAAATAAAATTTTAAGTTTGTAAGTTGGCTTAGAGTTAAGGTTTTAAAAGTTTAACTTTAAAGAAGTTTTAAAACAATAATATTTCATAAATCCGTTTGAGTTTAGAAAGCCTTAACTTTAAGGAAAATTTGGCAAAGATATATTCCAAAACTTGTAACTTTAAGTTAGGCTTCGTAAAAATCCGCAAAATTGCAAGATAAACAAAATATTTCGAAGCTTTGCAAATTTGTCTAAGTAACGTTTTAATAAGTTAAAATAAGCAAAAGATTTGCAAAAGTTAAAACAAAAATAGTCAAATAAGTTAGTCGTTGGAAAACCGTATTTAACGGAGTATCTTAGGTGCCTAACACCTTCCTAAGACGCTAATAGGAATCCCGAACCCCCCTAAAATGTTTCAAAGCAATTTTTCTGTTTAAGTTGTTTAGAAACTAGTTTTCTTGATTATTCTTAAAAATTAAGTGGCGACTCCTAAAAGTCGAAAATAAAACGAAACTCTTTTCGAAAATATAATATTTCGGTAAAACAGAAATGGCGACTCCGCTGGGGACTTTGGAGGATTCTAACCTTAAGATTAATGTATTTGATTATTTGTGATTTATTGTTTAAGTGTTTTAATTATTCAGGTTTTAACTGTTGCATTCATATCATGCATACTTCCGTCAAACGACACTTATTACATTTTCACTAAAGGACGATTATGCGGGTTCGCAGTAGTTCGTTAACCAAAAATCTTCCCGGGGCACCCTGACGAGTGTAGTTGACTACTTGATAGTCAACGATCGTTAATTGTCCCAGCTCAAGTAGTCCGCTTGGGTTACCCGATCCACTCTAAATACAACCCACTCTTAGTCAAACTAGGATAGAGCGGAACCCAAATCCCAAAATAGGGCATTGGCCTAAGATGACCCGACACCCAGGGAGTGTCGGGCCCATTAGAAATGTCCACCTTGAGTCCAAAGAGCCTACGGCTCGATAGGACGCTCATGTTTGTTGTTTTTGAAGGATGTATTGCGTGTTTAACTAGCTATTGTATCGGGGGGGATTGAAATTAACTAGTTGTATATTTTTGTAGATGTCAAGTCAGTTCCTTCACTTCAAAATGGTCACTCAGGCACCCGACATTCTTCGAGTATGGTGGGGGAATCTTAAGGAGTGTCAGAAGAGAGAAATCTCGATTTACTTGGGTCACCTACCTTCAATAATGGACTTCAAGGTATGGCCCACGTTTATCGAGGTCATCACCCGATTTTGGGACGATAAGAAGATGGTCTTTCGATTTGGAGATGTCGAAATAACACCCACATTAGAAGAGATCAAAGACTGCCTTGACTCGATTGGGACGTGTGGCAAAAGGAAAAAACGTCCCGATCATCACATTTTCCTGCCAGATAGGCCAACCGAGACTGAGCTAAGAAACATATTATCCCTAGTGAATGCAAATTGGTTAGAGACCCACAACATTCCACTAATGAGGTTTTTCGAGAGGTGGGGGCACGACAATTATTTTGGACTGTTCCCGGACGAATTTCATGATTACAGTACTTGGAGGCAAACTCAAGCTATCGCTTTCTCTGCATGTCTCTTGGGAACTATGGTATTCCCTAAAGATGAAGGAAAAGAGATCGACACACGGGTAGTGATGATAGCGAATGCCATGTTCAGAGGAGTCGGTAAAAGATCTGAAGAAAAAAAATACTGCTGCTTGGCCCCAGTCATCTTGTCCGACATTTACCGATCCTTGAGTCTGTGCAAGAACGGGTTCCCATTTTTTCAAGGTTGCAACATCTTACTCCAATGGTGGTTGACAGAACATTTATGTAAAAGAGACAAGCCCCAGCCACAGGAGTTGGCCGAACCGAGTCAAACAAGTCCTCTCGATAATTACGAGTTCTACTTGAGTATTCGTAAGTTTCCAATTCACACCACCAGGGATGCGTGGGCAAAGGTGTTTTACGATTTGAAAGAAAGAGACATACAGTGGGTATTACCGAGATTTAGGTCTCAGATGATAGCGGCCCAAGGGGCCAAATTACCATTCTTAGTCCTTCCCGGCATCAGAGGATTGCATCCTTACAACCCGACGAGGGTGATGCGGCAATTTGGGAAAATCCAAATCATACCCGTCCAAGGAGATACCAACCCTTTCATAGTCGATTACAACGAGAAGGACAAAATACCTTTCGCTAAAATTATCCTCCAGGAATGGGCCGGACGTATCAACATGAAGTGGGAGGTTGCCGAAGACAGGTATGGAGATGGGTATGTTAGTGAATACAAGACATGGTTGCATAATGATTTGCATGGTGTAGTGGATCCAACACCACGCACGGGTCGGAAAATAGAAGACGTGGAGACAAGGCTTCGGATTCACGCGTACCATTTTCAGCAAGAGTGGGACCGAAGGGAGCAGGAATTTCATAAGAAAGAACTGGAATTTGAACAAAAGGAGCAAGCGTACCAACTCCGGGAATTGGAAAATCAGAAAGTTTTGGCCGTGACGTCACAAGAATTAGATGACGCAAGGACTTGTCTAATGCGTTTGGACACTATTCTGGATGAGCAGATGAACACCTTACGAGCTGTACCAACATCTTCCAAAGCTGCGTTCGCTGAGCCATACGTGTTCACCAGCAAGTGCGTTATCCGAGAAGAAGTGGAGAAAGCCAGAAGAGGAGCTGGATCATCAACCCTTTGACTCCCCTGCGTGGGATTGATTTTATATATGTATTTGCACTACGTCCCCTTCCCAAGATGTATCCCGTTGGATTTTGATTATGTAACGAACGCTATGACATTTAGTGAAGTTTACTTTGGGGGGTACAATTACTTATTTAAATGGCGCAATACATCCTTCAATTCGTTAGGCCTACCCTTGGCACAAAAGGGTCACATGCATGCTTAGGACGCGATATAATGTTTAACTGATTATGTCATTATGTGTTGTGTTGCTATGAATGAGGATATCGAAAACCCCACTCCTAGCCAGAAGTTTCCAAAAATATACAGAAGCCACTATTGCAAGATGTCCGACCAAAATTTTCGAGTCTTAAGTTTCTCAAAAAAAAAAAAAAACGAGCAAACTCCTGCTTGTTGAAAAAAAAAAATGTTTTCCAGTTCTCATTCGTGGGATAAAGATATCCTCAAACAAAGCAACTTGTGTGTTTATCTGTTCTCTATGTGATATTATGTATTTTGTACTCTGAACGCGCACTAACAAATCTGCCTTTGAGTTGTTTCACTTCACAGGTACCTTTTAACTGGTCTGTGTCGATCAAAGCTGGCAAATCATCCTTACTTCACCAGATCGAAAGGTCCTACAGATTCCTTCCCTAGACCCAATTCAGACAAAGGAAAGAAAGTTATGGGAGACCAAAATGACGAAACGCGTATTACTGATGTTGTGGTGGCTCAGACCGCCTTAGCGGAACAAAATGAACTGATCATGCAACTAATGCGAGAAATTGCTGAAATGAAAATTGAAATGCAACGGAGACAGGATGCGCCTCCACCCGGATTTGGTGATAATATTGCTGATACAAGACCTCCGGTCTACTTCCCTTCAGCAAACATGGATCCGACTCAGAACCAGTCTTCTACACCTATGCACAATCCATCTGTGATAGATTTAACAACCCAACATCCCCAACATGCTTCTGTGTCTTACCAAGCTCCTCCACTTCTTCCAAATAACCACCCTCAAATACCCCCACAAAATCAAAACCAAACTCAAACTGCTTTCAATCCCCAAATACCTTATCAACATTTAAACCAGAACACCAATCCTCAGGCTTACCCACAGAACTACCAGACCGCCCAAAACGCCCCAAGTCCTTCTATAACTCCACCCCTCCCGAAAAGAGCCACCTTCCAAATTCCCGTTCTGACCGAGCACGAGGTGCACGGTTCTGAGTTGGACCACTATGAAGAGCAGGAAAGAGAATGGAAGGCAAAAGAAGAAGTAAAAGTCGATATAAAAGAGGAAATCAAAAAGGCTATGAAAGAACTACAGTGCATCCCAGACGTCGTCGGACTCAGTTATGCGGAATTGTGTATCCACCCGGATTTGAACCTTCCCGAAGGGTTTAAAATTCCAAAGTTTGACACCTTTGGGGGAGTAGGCAACCCTATGGCGCATTTGAGGGCGTATTGTGACCAGCTCGTGGGAGTTGGCAGGGATGAAGCTTTGTTGATGCGGCTTTTCAGCCGAAGTCTATGTGGGGAGGCTCTCGAGTGGTTTTCTTCACACGAAACCAGACAATGGCCCAATTGGAATGCGTTGGCTAAAGATTTCGTTGACCGATTCGCCTACAATATCGAAATAGTTCCTGATCGGTATTCTCTAGAAAAGATGAAGCAAAAACCAACTGAAAGCTATAGAGAATTTGCCTACAGATGGAGGAAAGAAGCCGCGAAGGTAAGGCCTCCCATGACCGAGAAAGAGATTGTGGAAGTGTTTTTGCGGGTGCAGGAACCAGAGTACTATGATCGAATCATGTTGCTAGTCGGAGCTAAATTCGCTGAGATAGTCAAAGTTGGTGAGACTATCGAAGATGGTTTGAAATCGGGGAAAATAGCCCGTGTGTTCGCGTCACCTGGGTCTTCAGGATTGATAAGGAAAAGAAGAGAGGAAGTTGCTGCTGTCTCATATGGGGGAGGAAAAATCCCTAGAGACCCGTCACACTCCCGAAATCATTCCAAGCCCTCCCGATCCTACTACCCACAATCCAATCATCCTAATAACCACAATACTGCCCCCACCTATCCGAATGCCCAAATTTCGTCATACCAAAGCCCACCCCCAAATCTCCAAAAGTTTTCTCCCATATACGCAGATTACCCTTATCCGAATATTGCTCCCAACTGTGCCAATGTACAGTCGAGCTACCAAGCACCTTCGCCCACTTATCAAATCCAAGCTCCATTATATCAGAACCCCCTCCCGAACTACCTAGCTCCAGTACCAAATTACCAAGCAAACCCTTATCCTCGAAGGCAAGTTCCTCGTCCGAATACTCGAGATTATCAGCAGGTACCTCCCCCTCAGCAAAGCAGTTATGATCCTTCCCGTTTGACGTTTGAAAAAAGACCTTCAAGGAAATTTACCACACTTGCCGAAAGCCGGACCAAACTATTTGAGAGACTAGCTGCAGATGGATACCTCCACCCTGTGGGACCTAAGTCCATGGATGTCAACTCAAGGTTCTACAAGCCAGATCAAAGATGTGCGTATCATTCCAACAGTGTTGGACATGACACGGAAGATTGCATCAACCTTAAGCACAGAATCCAAGACCTGATCGATCAGGAGGTAGTTTCTCTTCAGCCGGCGGCGCCAAACGTCAACACAAATCCGTTGCCGGATCATGGAGGTAACAACGTTAATATGATTGAGACGGATGAAGACGGGTGCGAAACAAAGATGATTACTCCTATTGTGCATGAGGATTTGGAAAGGGCTGTCGCTTCTTTAAGCGTCAAGGAAAAGAGAAAGTTTGTTATTCTGACACCCGCAAAGGCTGTTGCCTTGGTGCCTTCAGAAACTCTCGTCAAGCCTAAATTTGTAATTGAAACTGCTGTGGCCCAAGGCATGACCAGGTCCGGAAGGTGCTACACTCCTGATGAGCTTGCTCTCGGAGGACAGAAGAAGGACCATACTAAGAGGCCGATAAGCGAGGGGGAAGCAGAAGAGTTCTGGAGAAGGATGCAACCGAAGGACTATTCCATCGTCAAACATTTAGAAAAGACTCCGGCTCAGATCTCCGTGTGGGCCCTGCTAATGAGCTCTCAGTCCCACAGGCAGGCCTTAATGAAAGCTCTTGATGATACATATGTACCCTCAGGTACAAGTAGTGACAACGTGGCTGCCATGATTCATCAAGTCATTCGGGGGCACCGGATCAGCTTTTGTGACGATGAGTTGCCAATCGAAGGAAGAACCCACAACA
Source organism: Solanum chilense (assembly GCA_032847665.1). Lineage (NCBI taxonomy): Eukaryota > Viridiplantae > Streptophyta > Magnoliopsida > Solanales > Solanaceae > Solanum > Solanum chilense. Next base: position 65,403,987 of record CM064966.1, on the reverse strand, counting down.
AAGCACTGCACATTACCATGATATGTCGTGGAAAAGTTGTCAACCGTGTTTTGATAGATGATGGATCCGGTTTGAATATCTGCCCACTGTCGACGTTGAGGCAACTGAATTTTGACCTGGGGAGTCTGGAACAAAACCAGGTCAATGTAAGAGCGTTTGATGGAGTACAAAGAGACACATTGGGGGCAGTGACTTTGACCCTTCAAATGGGCCCCGCAGAGTTCAGTGCGCAATTCCAAGTATTGGACATAGACACTAGCTACAACCTTCTTTTAGAAAGGCCGTTTATCCACATGGCTGGAGCCGTCCCCTCTACTCTCCATCAAATGATAAAGCTTGTATGGAAAAACGAAGAGTTAGTGATTCACGGCGAGGGAAGTCGCTCGGGCAAGCAGGTGTCGGTCATTGATGAGATGCTGCAAGGTGCAGACTTTTACACGGTGGAGCTGGTGAAAGCCACCAATGAAGATTTGGCCCCGCGGAACCCCATGCCAGCCGTACACAAAATGATAGCCACGGTGATGCTGCAAAATGGGTTCGAGCCAGGTTTGGGATTGGGAAGAGATTCCCAAGGAACTATTGAGCCTATTCCAGCCTTTTCTAAAGGATCCAAATATGGTTTGGGGTACATCCCCACAGATGACGACATGAAGATGAAGAAGAAAAGAGTTCAAGAGTTGGCTAAGCCGATCCCGCTTCTGTACCAATCCTTTCCAATCAGGAAGTACGCCGAGCCTGAAGACTTTGGGGAAGGAATCTGTGACCTCTTCGAAGAGATCAATGCTATTGTCGAGGAGGAGGTTGAGTCAGCTGGTATTTGTGATGCTGAACCAGGGGAGGTGCTGCAGAACTGGACTTCCACGCCGATCCTGATGTCCCGAACTCTTCGGTAGAAAAAGAGTATTTTTATGTACACCAAAATCGGTGGTTGTCCGGAGGATACCCAAGACCCGCCATTTCTATATTTTCTAAATTGTTCAAGATTTGAATTCTGTTGTGACGTTTGAAAGGCAACATGGCTCCATGTCATGCCCGAAGTTTGCATTGTGTTTTAAATGAAAGCCTTTTTATTTTGACTTTACTTATTTGTTTGTCATACTTTACTTTCCTAATTTTGTCTGTTTATAATTTCAGTAACATAAGTTATAGACCTGCCAATGTCATGTCGTGTCATGGGCTAAATGAACAAAATGAGACAAAGGACGACAAGGTCGACGACTACGACGAAAAAAGTGGGGAACCAGATTATATAGCAGAAGAATTCCGACAATTCGAGAATCAACATAAATCGAATCTGGAGGAAACAGAGACGGTGAATTTGGGAGATTCGGAATACGTCAAAGAGGTTAAGATCAGCACCCACCTGGATAAAACTCAAAAAGAGAGTCTGGTTCATTTACTTGCCGAATACAATGATGTGTTTGTTTGGGAAGTCGGGGATATGGAGGGGTTGAGTACCGATGTCGTGTCTCATAAGCTACCTATCAACCCAGGCTTCGAGCCGGTGAAACAAAAAACTCGGAAATTCAAGCCTGAATTGAGTTTGAAGATTAAGGAGGAAATCACCAAGCAGATAGAGTCTCGATTGGTAGAGGTAACGCAATATCCCACCTGGTTGGCAAATGTCGTTCCGGTCGCCAAAAAAGATGGAAAAATCAGGATTTGTGTCGATTACAGAGATCTCAACAAGGCTAGTCCAAAAGATAATTTTCCATTGCCAAATATCCATATACTGATTGACAATTGTGCCAAACATGAGATGCAATCATTTGTGGATTGTTACGCGGGTTATCACCAAATCTTGATGGATGAAGAAGACGCAGAAAAAACGGCATTCATCACGCCTTGGGGTGTGTATCACTACAGGGTGATGCCGTTCGGCCTCAAGAACGCCGGTGCCACTTACATGAGAGCCATGACGACTATCTTTCATGACATGATCCACAAGGAAATTGAAGTGTACGTGGACGACGTCATAATTAAATCCCGCGAGAGTTCGGATCATGTGACACACCTGAGGAAATTCTTTGAACGTTTGCGTCGATACAACCTGAAGCTAAATCCCGCCAAATGTGCTTTTGGAGTCCCAGCTGGGAAGTTGTTGGGGTTTATAGTCAGCAGGAGAGGTATCGAGCTTGACCCTTCCAAAATTAAAGCAATTCAGGAGTTACCTCCACCGAAGACGAGAAAAGAAGTGATGAGTTTCTTGGGGAGGTTAAACTACATCAGCCGATTTATAGCACAATCGACAGTGGTATGTGAGCCTATCTTCAAGTTGCTGAAGAAAGATGCTCCGACTAAGTGGACTGAGGAGTGCCAGACCGCTTTCGACGTTATCAAGAGCTACTTGTCTAACCCACCAGTATTGGTTCCTCCACGAGAAGGGAGTCCTTTGCTACTGTATTTGTCAGTTTCAGATAGCGCATTTGGATGTGTACTGGGTCAACACGACGAGACCGGGAAGAAGGAAAAGGCAATATACTACATCAGCAAAAAATTTACTCCGTACGAGTCTCGCTACAGTCTGTTGGAAAGAACATGCTGTGCTCTAACGTGGCTTGCCCAGAAGCTGAGACACTATCTGTCATCGTATACCACATATCTTATCTCCAGGATGGATCCGTTGAAGTATATTTTCCAGAAAGCGATGCCAACCGGGAAGTTAGCCAAATGGCAAATGCTATTGAGTGAGTTTGACATCGTATACGTGACTCAGAAGGCGATAAAAGCACAAGCTTTGGCTGATCATCTTGCGGAAAATCCCGTTGATGAAGAGTATGAACCTCTCAAGACATATTTTCACGATGAAGAAGTGTCATTTGTGGGTGAAGATATCTCTGAAGTTTATCCAGGTTGGAGATTATTCTTTGACGGAGCGGCAAATCATCAAGGTAAAGGTATCGGAGCAGTCTTAGTGTCAGAATCTGGTCAACACTATCCCACAGCAGCTAAACTCTGATTTAATTGCACCAACAACATGGCCGAATACAAAGCTTGTATTCTTGGTCTGAAAATGGCCATCGACATGAATGTTTACGAGTTATTGGTCATTGGGGATTCAGACCTTTTGATTCATCAGGTTCAAGGTGAATGGGCTGTGAAGAACCCGAAGATTATACCTTATGTACAGTATGTGCAGAAGCTGTGCAAAAGGTTTCGCAAGATCGAGTTCAGACATACGCCCAGAATACAGAATGAGTTGGCCGATGCTCTTGCCACCATTGCTTCGATGATTAAACATCCGGATACAGATTACATCGACCCACTGGATATAGAGCTGAAGGAACATCCAATCCATTGTTCACATGTCGAATCAGAACCAGACGGTTTGCCCTGGTACTTTGACATAAAGAGGTATCTGGAGTCTGGGACTTATCCTGAAGACGCTGCGACCAATCAAAAGAAATCGATACGCCGTATGGCTCTTAATTTCTTCCTAAATGGAGAAGTACTATATAGGAGAACTCCATATTTGAGTCTTCTAAGATGTGTGGACGTTGTTGAAGCTATGAGGCTTATCGAACAGATACATGCCGGAATGTGTGGCACACATATGAATGGGCTCACTTTGGCAAGGAAGATCATACGAGCTGGGTACTTCTGGATGACTATGGAGAATGACTGTTGCAGATTCGTGCAAAAATGCCACAGGTGTCAAGTGCACGGGGATTTGATACGAGTGCCACCTCACGAGCTCAATGCTATGAGCTCACCTTGGCCATTTGTAGCTTGGGGAATGGATGTCATTGGCCCTATAGAGCCATCCGCTTCTAATGGACACAGATTCATCTTGGTTGCCATCGATTATTTCACCAAATGGGTGGAAGCAGCCTCTTACAAATCGGTAACCAAGAAAGTGGTGGCCGACTTTGTCCGCAACAATCTGATATGCCGATTTGGAGTCCCGAAATCCATCATCACTGATAACGGTACAAATCTCAACAGTCATTTGATGAAAGAGATATGTGAACAATTTAAGATTATTCACCGAAGGTCAACCGCTTATCGCCCTCAAATGAACGGAGCTGTAGAGGCCGCCAACAAGAATATCAAGAAAATTCTGAGGAAAATGATTGACAAACAGCGAGGTTGGCATGAAATGTTGCCATATGCTCTACTAGGATATCGAACAACGGTCAGAACATCGACTGGGGCTACTCCATACTTGCTAGTATATGGAACCGAAGCAGTCGTACCTGTTGAAGTCGAGATACCATCACTAAGGATCATCCAGGAAGCTGAGCTAAGCAATGCTGAGTGGGTTAGCAAACAGATTGATCAGTTAGCTTTGATTGATGAGAAGAGGATGGTCGCCGTCTGCCATGGCCAGTTGTATAGACACAGAATGACTAGCGCTTTTCACAAAAGAGTAAGAGCCAGAAATTTTGAAGTGGGTCAGTTGGTCCTTAAACGTATTTTTCCTCATCAAGACGAGTACAAAGGAAAATTCGCACCAAACTGGCAAGGTCCTTACATGGTCCGCAAAGTACTATCTGGGGTGCTTTAGTCCTATCCGAGATGGATGGCACTGTATGGCCCAAGCCTATCAACTCAGATGCTGTCAAGAGATACTACGCGTGAAGTTCAGTCTTGCATTTTCTATCATTTTCTTGTAATCATCCTGTTTACTTGTATTTGTTCAAATTGAATTCTTATCCCTCTTGTAACGAACTACGTATGACCTGAATTCTCAAGAATGAGATACGTAGGCGGCCTATGTAGGCTTCGGTCACCCCATTTACCCCTTTTAAAAAATTCTTTAGGTCGGAACTACGTTTGACCTGATTCCTGCTCCAACGGGATACGTAGGCGCCACAACGGCTCGGTCATATTCCCAGAAGATTTCCATTTCTCTTCATAATGGAAACTGGGACAGAATTTTTTAGAGGATCTCAAAAATTCATTTGAAGTGGGACTTCTTTAACGAGTCAAAACAAAAGACCAAAATTTCACGGAGGAACTACGTCTGACCTGAATTCCTGCCTCAACGGGATACGTAGGCGCCACAAGGGTTCGGTCAAATCTCTCGTAAGATTTCTATTCCTCTGTACAATAGAAACTGGAACAAATTTTGAGAGGAACTCAAAATTCTCCAAAAGAAGTTTCCGCTTTAGCAAGTCAAAATAAAGATATTTCGAGATCTGCGACTGCGACAGAATTTTGAGAAGATCGCAAAAATTCTGCAATCTGCTCAGTTGCGATGAAAGGATAAGTAAGACAGTAAACTGGGACAGAAATTTTGAGAATGGCCTCAAAATTTCATTACAGACCTTACCTATAAGTCCGGAGTGATTCCGAAGACTCACCGGTAAATGATCAATGTCAAGCCCAAGAAAGTTTGTTAAGCCTGATATGACATGACTTGGCAGTGACCTTTTTAAGATACTATTTCTCCGAATTTTATTTCTCCTAAATTTTTCCTTTTTTCATTGCATTTGTTTGGCATAAAATTTTATCTTATCTATCAAGAGTCGGGAGATCGGGAAATCAACCGGAGATAGCAATACAAAGAGAAGACAACTGAAGAAATCGACACAGATTAGTACATCTTTAAAACTGACAATTTTTCTGTGGATGCAGGTTTATAGCTTTGCTTTGAAATTGGCAAAATTCTTCCAACGAATGAACAAGGAGAACTCCAAGAAGAAATCAAAAGCGAATCAAACAGAATCTTAAGAAAGAGTTTACGATTGTCGTAAAGAGCGCTATTCGCTTCACAATATCAAGCAAGATGGTCATTGTCAATCAGGACAATGCATTACCCCAGAGGAGATAGTTATTTTATTATTATTATGGACCGAAACGACACATTACCTAGAGGTCGTCCTGCCGTTATCATCAACAGAGACGAGAAGATTTCATGCCTCGTCAAAATTTATGCATTGCGAGAAGACTTTGTGCCTCGCAGAAATCATGCATCGCGGAAATCATGCATAGCGGAAATCATGCATCGCGAGTCAATTTTATGCACGACGAGAAGATTTCATGCCTCGTCAAAATTTATGCATCGCGAGAAGACTTTGTGCCTCGCAGAAATCATGCATCGCGGAAATCATGCATAGCGGAAAATCATGCATAGCGGAAATCATGCATCGCGAGTCAATTTTATGCACGACGAGAAGATTTCATGCCTCGTCAAAATTTATGCATCGCGAGAAGACTTTGTGCCTCGCAGAAATCATGCATCGCGGAAATCATGCATCGCGAGTCAATTTTATGCACGACGAGAAGATTTCATGCCTCGTCAAAATTTATGCATCGCGAGAAGACTTTGTGCCTCGCAGAAATCATGCATCGCGGAAATCATGCATAGCGGAAATCATGCATCGCGAGTCAATTTTATGCACGACGAGAAGATTTCATGCCTCGTCAAAATTTATGCATCGCGAGAAGACTTTGTGCCTCGCAGAAATCATGCATCGCGGAAATCATGCATAGCGGAAATCATGCATCGCGAGTCAATTTTATGCACGACGAGAAGATTTCATGCCTCGTCAAAATTTATGCATCGCGAGAAGACTTTGTGCCTCGCAGAAATCATGCATCGCGGAAATCATGCATAGCGGAAATCATGCATCGCGAGTCAATTTTATGCACGACGAGAAGATTTCATGCCTCGTCAAAATTTATGCATCGCGAGAAGACTTTGTGCCTCGCAGAAATCATGCATCGCGGAAAATCATGCATAGCGGAAATCATGCATCGCGAGTCAATTTTATGCACGACGAGAAGATTTCATGCCTCGTCAAAATGTATGCATCGCGAGAAGACTTTGTGCCTCGCAGAAATCATGCATCGCGGAAAATCATGCATAGCGGAAATCATGCATCGCGAGTCAATTTTTATGCACAACGAGAAGATTTCATGCCTCGTCAAAATTGAAGAGTATCAAAGACAACGTCAAAAGAAATATCAACATCATATCATCATTTATTTATTTTAACATCAAATGAAGAGTAGATTGAAGGTTATGTTGCAAATGCCAGACACAAGCTTTATTTGCTGTACGTCAGACCGATCGAGTCGACGTCAAATATGGAAGAGATCAATGAAGTGTCAACATGGTAAAAAGACACTATATCTCATCCTAATTACATTTTAAGCTAACAAGTTTTTATCTCAATCTTTGTCGAGAGCATCCAAGAGGATGAATTCTCAAACCAAACCACAGGTGCGGACGACATCAACAAGGATGCAGCGCAACGTGGAACTTTTCTTAGCAGCGAACTGGGACATAGTCCAAAGAGGAATGTCAAACTCTTAGGACGCGAGCGGAAGAGCGACTTCCACCACAATTGAACCACCCCTCCCAAAGGCATGCGGGTTTTTCCTTAGTTCCGTCAGCTTCAGCCTCGCATCCGGGATTTTGTTTTATCGGAAGCAAGTTTCCAATCTGAGTGACAATACGCCAAGAACTTGGAAATTATGTCCATGTACACATTCATGGCTAAGAGGTTACAAGCCTCCTTTTTATACTCATTTAATTTGTCACTCGTCCGAAACCGAAGGTTATCTAGCATAATAGATTTCCTTTTCAACCGATCGAGTTGAACTACATGCAGCCTGATTCCAGATGTATAAGGATATGTAGGCGGATTCAATGTCGAAAACTCGGCTGTATTCCAACATTCGCTCTCGAATTCTATTCTCGAGCATTTCGATACCTTCATAATTCGGTATCAAGATGACTTTGATTCTTCCAAATCGTGCGGTAAATCAAGCTTATCGAACTACAAGTGGCCTGAATTCTCATATAGCCTGAGATATGTAGGAAACCCGTTTCAAGGGTTCGGCCATAATTCCTAAACCCTTTGTCAAATCCTTCCTTTGGAAAATGATTGGGGTTGGTCAAAATTGGTTCGGTCAACTTCATTTTTCTCGGGTTGCTTGCATCAACCCAAGTAAAATGAGGGACAGCTGTTGACACCCAATTTTTGACCCACGTTGGTATAAATTAATTATCGAGCTTCGCGAGTTTTCCAAATTATTTAAGTTAATTAGTCTTGCGAAAATTAAGATATATATATATATATTAACTCAAATTCCCATCTCAACTTAGAAACCCAATTCCAAATTAATTCCCACTTCAACATTCCAGGCCCAATTTTCCCTCAGCCCAAACCAAACTAAAATAGCAACCCATACTTTAATACCCGACCCGACCCACGACCCTGACCCGACCCATCCCTCTTCTTCTTCCCCAAAATTCCCAGATCGGAAACAGACCCGCGGCCCCCTCGCTTTGTCTCTCTCCCCACGCCCCTCTCTCGTTCTCTTCCACGCTCTCGCCCTCTCCCCTCTCTCCCGTCTCCCTCTCCTCAAACCCCCACCGGAAAACAGAACACGCGAACCCAGAAAAGTCCTCGTACGCGACCTCTCCCCTCTCTCTCGTCTCCCTCGTGTCGCTCGCACAACCCTCTCTCTCCCTCATCTCTCCCGTCATCTCTATCACCCCTCGCGCCTCTCCAAAACGTCAGCCCCCACGCGACCCCAACAGAAACCCCACACGACAAAACCCAGCAAAATCCCGACCCTCACGTCTCCCCACGCTCTCTCCCTCTCTCACGCGACCTCTTTCCCTCGCGTGCTCTCTCTCTCCCTCGTCTCCCACACCCACCCACCAACGAAAAAGAAAAAGTAGCCGCGAATCTCGGAAAAGCAGAACTCGTCTCTCCCACGCTCTCTCTCCGACCCCACTCGAAGACCCCTCGATAGCCGCAAATCCCCTTTTCTCTTTGGCAATGGGGTCGATTTTCGAATTTGAAAATCGTTTTGCCTCCGAAAGCTCAAAAGAACCGGATGTTTTTCTCCTATATAAACCACACCCCTCACCGGAATAAGGGAGATTTTTTCGGAGTTAGAAATTGGGTTAGAAAAAATTCAGAAAATCTGGTGGGGAAAACTTGGGTTGAAGTTTCTGTTGGAGAAATTTCAGAGGGAAGGTTACAGAAGTCGAATTCTGTTAAGACTGGGGTGGAATCTTATTTTCTCTTTATCATGTATCCTGTCCAAATCTGTTGGTAGAAGCCTTGAGCGACCTTAGAAAGGATTTCCAGAATTTGTGCGAAGCCGGAGATCGACGTATCGATAAACTAATCGAGCCAGTGCTTTCATTTCGTCACCCGGGTGTACGTGTTTTCGATTGGTGGAGGTCGCCATTGTTTGCTCCGCTCGATTCTTGCCCAGTTCGCTGCCCGGAAAAGGTATCGTTTATCCCTTCTAAGCTTCCATCACTTATGTTGTTTTGATGCGATGGTTCCCCGCTGTGACGGGTGTGTTTTGTTGATAGTATAAGTTATCGTCTGCAATGGTGTTGATGTATTTGCTGGCTTTCCTGCTTTGTCTTGAATCAAAAGGTGTTGAGATTTCCGAATGTCGAGTGTATGTGATTGGTCTTGTATGTTTTGGCAATGGTCCGATTTTCATCCTGGCTGTGTTGTTTCATCTTGCAATATGTCAACTTTAGCATGATCTTATTCTCTTTGGGAAGGGCCTTACCTAGCTATGCTGCGATTTTCTTTCAAATATGTTGTTTGTTTCGAAATCTTTAAACATGCTACTCCAATCTTTCGAAATCTTAAAACATGCTATTTCGAGATTGAGTTTATGTTTATGATTATGTTAATGTTTATAAAGCTGGAGGAAGTAGCAGTAGCTTAATTTTGGGAGTATGTTACCATGCTTTAGCTTACCTTGTAATTGATATCAGTTTCCATTTTTAAAACGGATGGGAGGCACACCGTTTTGGCTTAATAATGTGACTATTTAATACTAGTTTCGTTCCCATGTTTAGGTGTGAAATCTTGTTTTAGAAACTTATAACCCTTCATGACTTCATATATGTAATAATAGCTTCTTTTCAAGTTAGCGGTGGATATTGAAGTATGTTTTTTTTATGTGTTCATTTTCTAAAGATTACGGGAAATATGTTTCCCACATTAGTATACTCAAATCTCGCAAAAAGTGTAAATTTTTGTGTATTTGGATTTGTTTTGAATATATTATTTTTAATACCTTATAGTGTTGTTTTTGCAGATTTTGACTTATATTTTGTTTTCATATGTTGACTTTATTTTTTTTTTATGAAAACATATATGTTTTCTTTGTTTTTTTTTTTCTTGTTTATTTTATTTTGTGTTCGTCCTTTAAGTTGCAATATGTTTTGCTTGTTCTGTGTTTTGTGTGTCGCCCATACATATTTTATATGAAAAAAAATAAATAAATAATAGGGACGTTTGTAAATTATTTTTGTTGCATATGTTTATTTTTTTATTTTTTATTTTTTTATTTTTTTTTTTATTTTTTGAATAGGAATTTAGCTTGATATCTTATTGTGTTAAAAGTATTTGTTGTCTCTTAAGGTAGCGTCTTGAATTAGATATTATTATTTTGGTTTGTTTGCTCGATATAGGATTAGAGCTTTGGTCTTTCCATCAATGAAGTGAGAATTTGGTAAAGGGAGGGAATTAATTAGTACAAGAATAGAGAAAAATAAGTTTGATTCATGTAGTATTTGAGTGCGTCATTTTGTAGATTCATTATTTTGTCCATGTGATTACGTGTTTCTAATTTGAAATTGAAAATCTATTAGAGAGAGCATTTCCTAATTTACTTCTTATTCTATTGTGGCATGTAAAATCCGCTTGAGTTCTCTACGAACTCTCCCTCTTTGCATTTCGAGAGAGTCGCGAAGACTCACATTTTCCTGTCATTGAGTCAAACCACGACACCTGTGAGAAGAACCGAAGTTTCAAGTATTGAAGCAGGCCAATGAAGTCGGATTGGAAGATCCAATTTAAATTTATTATATTGTATAATATTTGTAATGGGCATAAGCCCTTGTCGCCTTTTACCTTTGTGTATTTATTTTGTATGTTTAGACTAGGACAGGTACGAAGGAGAAATGGGTCAAAAACCCAAAAACAGGTGGGTCCAAAATTCGGTCAAGGCGAACAGAACCCGAATCTGGACCCAAAAATCTCTCTCTCTCTCCCCCCTTCACCCGTTACTTGTTTCATATGATTTTGTGGGTTATCGTTAATTTTAGAGTTAGAAAAACTCCAAACCTCCTTGCGAAGCGCCTTCTATTTTATCAAAGCTTAAAACTAAAAAGGGAATCTCAAAACGATAAAAATTTCAAAATCGTGAATTTTTAAATAAGACTTTAATAAATTTAATTGATAACGGAATCTTAAAACAAATAAAATTTTAAGTTTGTAAGTTGGCTTAGAGTTAAGGTTTTAAAAGTTTAAC